>JAJJWW010000967.1:0-96070 GCA_023531295.1 Papaver armeniacum | reverse complement strand
TATGGTTGTGTTGGTGTCAGGGGAAAGGGATGGTGGAGGTGATAGCTCTGGTATGGGTGAAGGAGGTGGAGAGAATGATTTCTCTCTGCAATTGTCGGGGGAAGCGGGTGCAGCAAAGTTTGATGCAAGGGATGGAGCGAGCGTTGGATCTAGGGTATTGGAAAATCTCACGGCTCAGGATATAGGCGGTTTTGGTGTGGAGCCAGAGCATCAAGAGATGATGTGTAAGAGTGCGAGGCGTTGGATGCGCCGGGCGAGATCTCACGGTGCCTGGACGGACGGGTTCGGACGGACGGCTCGGATCCGGTCGTGGGCCGGTCTTGACTACTCAAGCCCATGTCTTGTAGATGGGTTGCTTCTTGTTGGGTTGCAACCGTGACGCTGCGCGGCTTTGGCTTGTTCCATAGACGCTCGTCTCTCCAATTCTGCTCTTTTGGCTCTCGGTTTCTCGAGCTTTATTTTCTACCTAAAAACACAAAATTAATTAGTACAAATATTTATTCTTGAAAACAAAGAAAATACAGAACGGGATAATATCTCGATTTCGAGCACAAAAGATGAGTTAAATGCCAATAAAAAGGTGTAGAAATATGCAATATTTGGCACTCATCAAATACCCCCAAACCCGAATTTTACTTGTCCTCAAGTGAAACGAGAAATTAAGAAATCCTAACTATACCACCGTCAGCGGGTCTCGAATGCATTTAGCGTATGCACTAAGCCTTTAAACCCCTAGGTGTCCCTAGTGGACGAGTTGTAGTCTCGTGAGGGTTTGCAGGTGTACCCACAAAACCTTCTCCAACTTCGAGTGTAAAAGAGTCTCAAGCATCCAAGGAGCTATGAGGACATGAGTTTCGCATGCTAGTAACACGAATCTAGAACTACCAAAGAACGCATTCTCATCCTTAGAAGTCTTGAGCGAGAAATAACCATACCATATGAAAAAGAATTCGGATTCGATTGTGATCATAAGCCTCGACTTCGCCTCACCATTAGGGTTTTATGATAATTGCACTCAAAAGACCGCTTTTAGTCTCTCATGTGTGCGAGCAGGGAATAAAGAGAAAGTCCTCACACGTTGTAGGTAAGAAGGATAACCTTAGAAATAATTTCTGGAGACTCCACAGAGTTGTGGACAAAAGAATCTTTTCCATGATCTCTAAGAAAGGAAATCAACCATTAGCGAGGATGGGAGTACTCACTTACCTTCTCACCCGATCGGCAATTAATATCACTCTCTCGGCAAGATTCATAGAAACGTCTTCAATCTTCTGGTCTTCTGTCTTCAAATGTTGATGATGAACTTCTGAACTTCACAAAAACTTGACAAACATTTTTTTTTTTTTTTTTTTTGAACATACATGAAATGAAAATAACAACAATCAAACTACTAACTCAATTTTTTTTTTTTTTTTTTTTTTTTTTTTTTTTTAACTTACATGAAATGAAAATAACAATAAAACAATAAAACTTGTATTGTCTTGATTTCATAAACTTCACTAATTCTCATCCTATTTTCTTTTCTTTTCTTTGTTGCACGTAAACCTTGGACTATTTCAACTTTTCTTCAAATATTCTGATGTTGCTCCGCTTCTTTGACGATGATGTGTTTCTATGAATGTGTTGATGTTGTTGAGAGGGGGAGAGAGTGATGCTAACTGCAAATCGATATTTAGAAGGAGTTTTCATCTTTAAACGTCACCCTCATGATTGACGAAATCAGCACTCAAGAGATCAAAAATAGTCTTTGAAAGTGGTGCGAAGTTGGGTAGCTCACCATTCCTACCCTAATTGACGTATCGGTGACACACACTCTAACAGCTTTTCTAGAAAGTCACAAAGAGTGAAGGTGGGTACTCGCTTGATGTAAAATGGGTAGTCTCCACTATGGTTGATCAATTCTACTACCGAATATCTAAACAAGCACCTAATTCGCCCTCCGGTATGGTTAAATCCAACTTTAACGCTCTAATCAACTAAGAAACCCGATTGTGTTCTCCAAGTACTTCCAAGTTTTATTTCGTTCAGACTCTATGTAAACATAGCTAGAAGCATGCTAATGACTCTAAAATCTCTAAAAGTTGGAGGTTTTTATGCAATTTTTGAGTTTTTTTTTTTTTTTTTTATTTTTTTTTTATTTGAAATAAAAGACTAAAAACTCTATATGCAAATGCACCCCCAAACCTAAATCAAACATTGTCCTCAATGTTTCAACAGATAATAAACAGTCACATACCATGATAACTATGCTGATAAGAGAAAAGGGAAGAGATTACCTGGATGTTGGCGGGAGCAAGGTTAGAGCTTCATTTGTCAAGGCTAGAATCCAACATTCTCATGGAGATCATATCGGATTAGCACAAAAATATGCACAAGAAGACTCAACCGATTCAAGAAAAGAAAATTTAACAAGTCCTACTTTGGATTATATACAATGAAAATTCACCATACACCAACAATCTAAAGAGTTGAGGATCAACCCAAAAGACAATATGTACAAACATCATGACCTTACAGATATAACATGAGAGTGCAGAAATATTGCATACGTGAACAAGTTACCCCCAAAACCTAAACTTGTCAAGCGTATGTGTTCTTGAGCACAAAATCTTGCAATTTTAAAGGTACATCATGCAAAAGGTCTAACTCAAAATGAGTTTTGCTAAGAACATGCAGATATACACATTCCAACTGTGGCTCCTTAAAAGTGTTATACTTTGATGCAAAATAGTCCAAGAGGACTTGGGAAGCACAAAGCTCTAGGCCTAGATTAGGTATTCTCCGAAAAGTTGGTTTTGCAATTTTGTTACAAACTACACCTAGGTTTGGTGGAAGAGTTTCAATCTGTGCCTTAGGAGAGAGATTAGGTACATCTAAGTTGTTTTAATGTATAAGATCATTTGCACCATCACACACTTTCCTAAGGTCAGAAAAAGAAGGTAAATCATGTTCACCTGCATAGAACAATTCATCAATCTCTATGTCATAATCATCATTATCCAAAATTTCAATATCATGCATAAGATAATCAGGAAGAAATTGGTGATATAGCATGCTCACTTTCACAGGACAATTGCACAAGCCCACACTCGGGTTAACATCACATGTATGAATGTTAGAAGAAGTATCATTCATAGGGTTCACGAAGAGAAGTTTAAAGTCTCGAACCCAAAGATTCCATCATATTTTCAGCGTACACATGCTCTTCTAACATATCATATTCATCATCATCATCCTCATAACAAAAATGCATTTCCCTATTCAAAATTGTAGCATTGTTAGTGCACTCATCTACCTCTAGATTAGGTTCATATTCAATGTCATTTGCATGAGTAGGAATAGAAACACATCCTATCATGAACTTCCTTTCATTCTTCATTTTGTAATCGAGTCAGATTCATTTGAATCATCATAGTGAGTTTGTTCAATTGAAGGGAGTCTTCACTAGTGGGTATGCATGCCTCATATGGATATTCACTTTGCATGGTTGTGCATGAGGTTCACTAGAGAAAGGAAATTCGGACACATTGCTATATGGATGATCATGCATTGCATTCAATTCAAACCTAGCATTGTTTTGTTCTATGAGCTCTTACATTATTGACTGCATACAAGGGGTTGGGGGATTATAAAATTGTTCAACTTCCCATTGTGGTTGGTGATACATGTGTGAAGAATGACTAGGGTATGTGAAGTCAAGGTCAGGGCCCTGAGAAGGTTCATAATATTCCCTAAAATCATCATGGACTGTGGGGAGTTCATACTGTGAGGCATGCCCGTAAGCAAGCTCTCTAATGGATTTGTTTTCATTCCCGATTCTGAGACCAAAATCCCGACATGATCTAGCAGCTCAATTTGAACTCAAAAACAAGCATAGATTAGCACACATCAAGCTTGTATAACCAATGATGTCTCAAAACAGGGAAGCTAAGCCCTTTGGGTGCTTGGTGTTCTTTGCAAATGTGCAGCCCAAGTTATGCAAATGCACAGCCCAAAGGTTATGGAAACCCAGTGGTTGTGGGGCTTCAAATTTGTGCAGAGCCCAGGTTATGTGTAGAGGGGCAGAGCCCAGTTTATGTGCAAAGCCCAGTGGTTGCGCAGGCTAGTTGTTATGCAAGCCCAGTGCACAGTGGGCTTCAGTTTGGTTTATTGTGGGCTTCAGTTTGGTTTAAGTGGGCTTCAAATTGGTTTATGTGGGTTTCAGTTCCAGTGCAAATGCACAGCACTGGTTAAGCTCAGGATAGCTTATTCACAGCACAACACAGAGCAACACAACTCACACACAGTGCCACCTAATTGGCAGGGCTAAACACACAGCAGTCTTTGTAGGCACTAGGTAGAGATTACACAACACGGTATGTCATGCCTGATTATGCAGTCACAAAGACAAACACAAGACAAATTTTTGTGCTCAGAACAACACAGCTTATGTGGGTGCACAAGAAAGACAGACAATGTGTAGAGTGCACAGGTTAATGAGCATGGAACAAGAGCTGCAGAGTTTGTGTGTGACATACAACAGGTTAGCAGCTAATGTAAAATCAGTCACTCAATCATTCATTCAAGCAGCAAAGGTTCTCACATAAATCGCAGATGCTGGTTCACAGTTGCACAGCAGATGACAAAGTCAATCAATGAAGCAAGCTACTCAAGTTTACAAATCATGTGCGAAGATGCAGGGCAGATGCACAAAGTAGTGATGTACAGAGCACATGCGAGCTCAAGATTTTATCAGGTGATCGCGGCTCAATAGGTTCAGCAGGTCAACATGCGATGCAAGACTTCATTAATCATGTGCAAAGATGCAGGGCATGCAACAGATGAACAGATGAGTAAAAGCAGATGTCAATTGACATGCAATGTGCACCGTGATATCTATGTTCTGTTCACTCAAGGTGGCTTACGTGCTGTGATTGTGTGAGGAAAGTGATTATGACTCACAGATGCCACTGTTGAACAGATGAGCAAAAAGAAACTTTCAGCACTACAACAGACCTAACATGACACAAAGTGTCAACTGGGATGGTTGACAGGGTTTCAACAGGCTATGCTCAGGGAAGATAGGTCAACTAGTTCAGTTGACGTCAACTATCTCAGTTGATATCAAGTGAACTTGGCTAAAAATGCAGTGCAGGTGGTTATGCAGGGTTCACTGGGTCAGCAGATGCAACAGTTGAACAAAGTACAACATAGTTGAAAACACACAGGTTTGCACAGAAGCACAGTTTGATGTTTGCAGGGCTAGTTGACAGGGTTTCAATAGGCTTGCAGGTTTAACAGATCAAGGTATGCAAAGGTACACGGCAACCTACTCAGTTGATGTCAATTATGGCTAAAAGCTAACTTGATTAGCTAGGTTGCAGCTTAAACTCAACAACTTCAAAATGGAGCTACGCCGCAGTCTTGTCGAGGTTAAGGAGTTTCAAAGACAGATCACACAAAAACACAACATTTCATGTATATTTAGCAATGCAATTGGTTTATCAGACAAGCAAGGTTCACAGATTCACAAGTGCAATGGGTGCTACAAATGATAAGCAATGTCAGCACTTTTCAGCAAATTTAACAGCTCATAGAGTTTCAACTGGCTTAGTTGACCTCAATTTTTTTGACAAGTTAAGCCCCAAAAATTGCAGGGCAGATGGTTTAGCTCAGCTGATAGCAGGCTTACAAGGTCTCACACAAGGCACAGGGCAGATGAAGTGAGCTGTCTCAGTTGGTATCACTAGGGCTGCAGCTAACTTAGCTATCCAAGTTGTAACACAAGCTCAACAGCTACAGGGGCTGGAGCTGGGCTCAGGGCAGATGACAACTAGGGATACAGCCCAGAACACAAAAGGCACAGGGATGGAGCAATTCTAGCAAGGTAGCTTGTTTTCATGCACTCATGCCAATAAGTTCATTCAAGGGTGATACAGATGCATATACAATGATGCTTAAGTAAACTTCAGTGATGCACAGTTTAGTTTTGATACAAAGCTCATAGATATGATAACAAATTCATGCATACACCCATACAATTCAGCACAAAGTCATAGCATACTCAGCTAACAGGTGTATAATTCAAATATCACGGAACCACTCACCTGAATAGTATAAACTACAAAATACGCTCGAGGCTTTGTGAAATCAAGTTCTGCGCTTTTTTTTTTTGTTTTTTTATTCCTCCTTGGGTTGGCTCAGAAAATCAGCAGGTACCTGCTAGCTCAACAAAGAAGTTTAGTTCCCAGACTTGCTTAACAGAACCAGCTAGCATAGATGAGGGTTTAGCAATGAGTAATTGGAGGTCACAATGAGTTGGGCTGAAGCAAATGTGACAGACTAAGCCAGATGCTGACTGAGATATTAAATGCAATGCACTATGATCTCACAACTTCTTTTTCCTTCAATGGTTGTTCACAGATGATAAAAGAAAAACTACAGCATGTGCAAACTAAGAGAAAAACAAAAGACAACCTATACTAAGGAATGAAACAGCTACAGATGATAATAATGGTGATGCAAAGATGCTACAAAGATAATTACACTAAACTATACTACAAGGCAATGATGCAGAAGTGCAAATGAGATAAGCTGACTACAATGCACTGATAAAGTTAACAACATGCAATAGAAGATGCAGAGAAGGAAAACTACAGCTAAGGTACACTAATACAGGCTAAAAGCGAAAATTCAAAGCAAGTATATACATGGATGATTTGAAATTCTTGGTAGGATTTTAAAGATGTTTTCCTACGTTAAACTGCAAGTGCACACTGTCTATTGGAGACAAGGCAAGTACAGGTCGATCCACGGGGAAATGGAGTGGCTGTATGGTTGATCTAAGGGCTTTCCTAACTGATTTCTAGAGGTGTAACACAACTGAGGTTGTTTGTCGATACGACTGAGTTGAATTGTGACTCTAAACTAAGGCAGCAAACGGGTTATAACTAATTGGAGAGCACCAGGGTATTTGATTCCACCACTTGATCCTATGCTAAGGTAATTCCACTAATGTTGTATTCTTGTATCTTCCTAAGGAAGATTCTAAAGAATAATGAATCACTAATCTCATAATTCCCCCCTAGTATAGAGTGTCTTCTTACAGTACACTCTATCACAGGTTCCTTAGTCAATTAACTAAGCATTATTCATATCTCATTAAGCACATACATTCTTCCCTGGAAGTCTCACATGGAGAATTTGCTAACCACTTTTTCTAATTCTCCCCTAGTATTGGTCGTCTTCTTACGGACACCCAATCACGGGAGAAGTTGATCTATTAGCTAACTATCCTCCTATCAATCAAGCTCGGCAAGAACAACAAAGATAAGTATGAATTACTCAACATATTATCTAGGGTTTCAACAACACCCTAGCAATTGAACTTAGAACATAATTAAGACAATCAAAATACAAATTAAACTAAATTGGTGCTCAGCTAGCCTGCATCACCCCTAACATCTTCACTTCCACTCTATTTATACATGCAAACCCTAAAAATCTCTCTAGCACTCATACTCGAACATAAATGCAAACCCACTCACCAAATACCTCTGACTTGTGCTCTCCTCTGTCAATTCGTCTCAGAGCTCCATGCATGGGTTGTTGTACAAACCCTAGTTCCAACCATCTCCAACCGAGCTTCTAGGTAAGGGAGAAGCTGAGAAAGAGATGGGTCGAACTAGGGTGGCGGAGAAGGTGGCTATGGTTGTGTTGGTGTCAGGGGAAAGGGATGGTGGAGGTGATAGCTCTGGTATGGGTGAAGGAGGTGGAGAGAATGAGTTCTCTCTGCAATTGTCGGGGGAAGAGAGGAAGAAAGAGAAAGTGAAGTTAGGTTTGGTCGATGGGTTAGGGTATAGGCAGATGTGGTGTGAAGTGGGTGCAGCAAAGTTTGATGCAAGGGATGGAGCGAGCGTTGGATCTAGGGTATTGGAAAATCTCACGGCTCAGGATATAGGCGGTTTTGGTGTGGAGCGGGAGCATCAAGAGATGATGTGTAGGAGTGCAGCGAGCGTTGGATGCAGCTGGGCGAGATCTCACGGTTCGGCCGGGACGGGCTCGGATCCGGGTCGTGGGTCGGGTCTTGACCTCAAGCCCATGTCTTGTAGATGGGTTGCTTCTTGTTGGGTTGCAACCGCTGTGCGCGCGGCTTTGGCTGGTTCTGTTCCATAGACGCTCGTCTCCAATTCTCTGCTCTTTTGGCTCCTCGGTTTCTCCGAGCTTTATTTTCTACCTAAAAACACAAAATTAATTAGTACAAATATTTATTCTTGAAAACAAAGAAAATACAGAATCTGGGATAATATCTGATTTCTGAGCACAAAAGATGAGTTAAATGCCAATAAAAAGGTGTAGAAATATGCAATATTTGGCACTCATCAATAGGCCACCGGCGCCACTTGCAAGTGGCGACACCCCATGCTGCTCGAACCGGCCCCTGTTCCCGCCACACGCACATGAGTTGTGGTTGGGCCCATACTTGCCGGCCCTATTTCCCATCGACCAATCAGGTCGCTCTAAATTCACCACACATACACTAGAAGTGTGGCCACACCCATGCTTGGCCGGCCCCTCTTTTAATCGACCAATCAGGACGCTCTAAACTTGCCATAGTATCAAAAGAGGCAAAGTTGCGCTAGGTGGTCACAATGCCAAATTGGCTTTCCGAAGTTGCGCCAATAAGCTAATTGGCATGCCAAACGTGTCATTCCGCTCCGGCATATTAGAGACATGCCGAACATGCCATGCCTCGCCAAAACGTTAATTGGCATGCCCAACATGCCAAACGTGCCACTTTGCCACAGAAGCATGCCGAACGTGGCAACGTACCATAAATAGTGCGCCAATGTGCTAACCTACTTCTTGTTCGTGGCCAAACGCCATAACATATTCCAATCAGGGTATTCTAAACACGGCTCTTCCTTAGTGGCATTAGTCGAAACCCGGATTTCCAATCGTGGCCCAGTTACGCTACTTTGGCCCTACAACATGCCACAAACCATGTGGGACCCACTAAACCCTAGAAACGGCGCCATTTTATAACCACCCGTGGCCATCCTTGCGCCTGTGGTTATTCTCATATTATGGCCTGCTTATCAGATTTTATATAGTGGTAAATAGAGTTGTCGTTCACTCGGACTTGTTGAAATCGATTTTAGGATTTAAATAACTAAAATAAAAGAAAAATATATACAAAATATTGCCACCGAATATTAGGAATAACCAAGACACTGATTCCACTATTACACATGAATAAATTATGGTAAATAAGCCAAAACTCTAATTATCTTTTAAGTCCCTTATTTCTTAATTCACATATAATCAGACAAATTCTCAAAAATTAATTGTATCCCCTAAGCATAGATTATCTTAATACAAAGCATAACCTATCTAATTGAATCACAACTAATGAAGAAAATTATGCAAACAATTAAAAACTCTACAAAAGCAGTGATTGAATGAATCATAAATTATAAATTAGAGAAAATAAATAATTACCAATTATTCATGCGTAAGTAGCTTCCTCATTGCCTTGGTTGTGGGAGAATTAGCTCATCATCATGTTGGAAACACGCTCAAAAATTATTTTTTAGTGCTCAAAGTGTTTACAAATGATGAAAATGGGAGAAAATTATTAAAGCAGTGATTTTCTTTTCTCTCCAAAACTCTGCCCTCAAATGTGCTCTCTAGCTCTCTATTTATACACACAAATACACATTACTCAAATATATTCTTCCATAACTCCAAAATCTTCTTCTTTTTAGTTAAAAATATCTTCATGAATTTTTCTTTCTCTTTATTCTCTATATTTCTTTACTAAACCCATATCTTCTTTAATTTGCAGAATAAAATCCAAGATAAAATCTTCTAAGGATATCTTCTTGTTTAATACAAGATAAATTCATTTTTCTTCAAAACTTCCTGTTTATAAGGCAAGAAGATATTCTGATGTTAAAGATAATAAATCCTTTACTGTTGAAACCAAATTTCCCGCCATTTTCTATTTGTACGTGAGGAAGAAAGGTAGCCCCTATCCAGAGTAGGGGTGCGAATAGCCATGGGGGTACGTCCAAAATGTGGGTGCCTTTAGTACTTTTCTCCTGGGGTTCAGACAACACTTTTTGAGCAACTTTTTCCACACAAGTGTATTTCTCCAAAAACACCTACACAAACATTAAAAAAAAAAAAAAAGTACAAAATCAAGCACTAACAATAGAGACATTGAGGACAATTCAGACACAAAAATGTGTCTATCAAATACCCCCAAACTTATTATTTGCTAGTCCTCGAGCAAATCTAATATAGAAAATAAAATTCTAACTCACTAGGTGGCCCCAGTGACCAAGTTAATCTCGGGAGGGTTTACCAGAGGTGTACCCACAAAACCTTTACTCCAGACCCTATCTATCTACGCGGAACCTTGGAAGGCACTAAAGAATCTCTTTGGTTGGCATACAATCATTGACTACAGGAGGAAGTACCCTGATGCGAAATTCCAATTGTTGTACACGAGTTTGCACTCAAGCATACTAAAATTCATATAAAGTGACAGAGCTCTACTTAGATAGTTTCTAGACATCATAAACCGGAGTCAACCAATCACATGGATAGATTAAGAAGATGGATGTAGAAAAACGTAGATGATGTTGACTAAGGTGAACCTATCCTAATGGACCGAGATACTTGGTTCTGGACTAATATCAACACACCGGCATATACAAGGGAACCGGTGGTCGATAATCTAACTCTAGGTCAACTCAAATTGGCATATACAAGGGTACCAGTGGTCGACTTTTTCTTGTATTTATTACGTTTGGTCGCGGTGGTCTGTTTTTTTTTTTTTTTTTTTTTTTTTTTTTGTAACTCAGTCACTCTATTTCACCCTAGCAAAGGTAAAAAGAAAAAAAAGAAGTGATCAGGATTCTTTCGATGTTTCCATCACGAGATATGGCGAAACTACCATGTTTTTTTTTCTTATAACACCTGAGCTCTGTGTTTTTATGAATAGACTCTTTAGATGTTTCCATCTAATCAGATTGGTTCCTCAACTCCTACAACCAAGATGCTTCCATCCACTTAAATTGGTTAGTGCCATCCTTAATAAACATAAATTTCTAGGCTCTGGAGTTTATTTATTCTAACAAAAAGGTAATAAAAAGTTTCTACCCCACCCCCAAACTTAAATCTAACATTTTCCTCAATGTTCTAAAGATGAAATTAAAAGCATGAACAAGGAGAAATTGTTACCACTTGAAGAAAAGAGTAAGGAAAGATATTACCGTGTTGCAAGAATATTGGGTTACCTCCCAAGAAGTGCTAAGTTTAAAGTCTTCAGCCAGACAATGGAAGAGATTAGTCACCTCGAAGAATCATATAGTAGCAGCCGGAATAACTGCGGGTCATCTGGATCAAAAAGTGCTAACCACAAGAAGAGGAAACTGCAACATACCAGGAAGATATCCAACACACCCTTATCTATTTTTTTTGTTTAAGACAACTACATCTAGTTGTGGTTCGGGTTCAGGCTCCATAAAAGGGTCTAGATAGAAAGCTTTCATTGGCTGTATTTCCTCAAAGGCAGGATCCTGAAGATCAGGTTCTAGAGTCTGGAAATACTCAATTAAGAACTTAGAAGCACATAACAATAACCTGAATAATTGGGGATCCTCTAAGTCAATCAGACTTGACTCACACAGTTGACCACAGTAGTGGTCATTCTTAAGCAAATTTGTCGACCCTAATCTCCTAAAGTAATTAGGTTTAGTCTTAAAACTTAATATTTGACACATTTGAATTTCATAGGTTCCCACAATTGAATAAAAAGTTTTTGGTGGGAAAACAAAGTCAATCGAGGTATCATAGCCTGGGCTAACCACATCAACCAGAGGATGGGTTTCTAACAACTGAACTTCTTTCTGGACATCATTAGGTTCAGGAAAACGTGTATGAAGATAATCTTGTAAAATGGTTGAGGCACATATGTCAAGTCCCAAGTGAGGTTTATAAGAGTTAAAGCACATGGAGAATGATAATCACCCCCAAACTTAGAGTTTTCAAGGTCTCTAGAAAGACTAGTCACAACCTCCCTAATTTCTAGGTCATCAGATTCCTGAAAATGGTTAATTGATTCTTCTAAGTCAGGTTCATCCTCACTCATCTCTACGAGTTCATTTTCTTTTTCTAAGTCTAATGTTTTTAAATCGCTAGACTCTAAAACAATATTCTCAGAATAAACTCGTTCCTCAAAACTATCATCGGTTTCGTGAAAAGGAAATACTACATCGTCTAAAACGGGGGTATTTCTAGTCAAATCCTTATCCTTTTGAATAGGTGAATAATTATTAAAATTATTTGGATTTAAACCAGAAATATCATTATAAAGCTCAATTGGAGTAACAAATTCCTGATCACTACGCCTAAAAACTTCAGATTCTTCATCAACACTATCATCATCATCATAGTAATACGAAGATGGTCGAACCTTATCTAAAGTATTGCTTTCAATTCTAACCTCGTCATCTTGATTATGTAAATAGAAATTTTCCTCATTTTCAAGGGTGATTTTTGAAGCAATGTATTGGAAATTCAAAGTAATTCGAGCAATTCTTTCTTCCGTCTCTAACTCTAACCTACGTGTTGACTTAGCAAACTCACGTGTTGACTCTGTTAACTTACGCGTTGACTCAAGTATCTTACGCGCCTTATCTAGAGAAGAGGAATTATAGGAATTTTGCTTGTATGACCGGTATTCATGTGAATAGTAATTGGGCTCACCATGGTATGAGCCATAATCTTCAAAAGGTTGGCGTTCCCAACCACTATTCACACTCTGGTCATAAAAAGAGTGATGTCCATATTGTTCAGTTGGATATTCATATTCATTGTGATGGCTATTATAATACCAGTTTGACATCCTAACTGCAAGGGAATTCTACACAAGCACAAACAAGGCTGACTCGACCACAACAAACCTACTGATTTCTACATGGTGGGAACGTGGTCTCTGGCATTTACACATAATCCCACTTCTCCATTACTCAATCACTCCCACTTTCTACGAGACCAGGGTACGTTCAATATGACTTGTATAAATAGGTTTTACCTATTTCCACAAAACAACAAGTTTTGGTGAGAACAACACAGTATCCAGAAAAATACCAAAGAACTGATAGTTTACATTCCGCAAGCCAGTTCCAAATTCTGATACAAGTCATAAAATAGCCACACCTTCAGAATTAACCATTTTTGTCTCAACACCTTCTTTGCTTCCCTCCCTAAGACCAACCCATCTCCTTCACTTTGTGACTGAAGCAAGACTGGAATGACCATTTCTTGGTTTAGGCCAGGATTGTACAGATTGATCTCTCGAATCTAAAGTACTCCCGTGCAGTGCATTTGTTTAAGGTATAGATTCGTTTCTCACCCACACACCCAAATTTACCAAAACCGGCAGAAACAGTTTTTACCCATAAACAACTGGCGACCACGGTGGGAGATTAATCTCTCGGTTGCGAAGCCAATTTCTCAATTTTTATTCCAATCTTCCCAAACTCAAGATGGTGGGTCTTAGGTATAAATTCAATCATTAACCAGAATTCACTTCAATCACCAATCCCAACCTTCCGCTTCATGAGTTACCCCGGCCATCTGAAGCACTTCTAAAGCCGATGATGCTCGAAATCCAATCATTATGGAAGGTATGACAAAAATATTATAAGATGTTGCCGCAAATCAAGCTGATATTGTCAAGCCGCAAAATGAGATGTTTTGTCTCTTAAGGAGTATGGAAAACCGGCTGTAGCAAGATCCAACAAACATTCGCTCGGAGAACGCCACCAATTTCAGGGATGGCACACAAAATGTTGAATCCTTGTCCGAGGTCTGTACTCCCACCAAAAACGATGCAGACAGAGTATGTGGACATATCCAACGAAAGCAAAATGGAATGACCAACACCAATATACCGTCCGCAAGTGCAGTCAACACATCCCATGGCGTTACCCCTTCTAGCACCAACACCAGCAGCACCGGAAGCATCCATGAGAGACTGGAGGAGCTAGAGGAAACCAATCTCCCATTACCATTGTCGATTTAATGGAAAGACAAGAATTTCTTGCTAAAACTCAGACGGGCATGGCCACAACTCAAAGGGAGTGAAAACAACGAACATCCGAATGATTATGTCAAGAGATTCAGAATTCGGGCGTTAGATTGTCATGATCCAGATGTGACTGAACATCAATTGGTGGAGTTGTGCATTAATGCTTTCTGGGGACTCTGTTCACAAAACCGTGTAATCTATGATGGAGCATATATTTTCAACCCTCAATCGTGTTGCGTCGGGCAGGCGATTGTTTTCAATCGGAGAAGCTACCCCGAAATCCCAGTCTCTCTTGAAAGGTAAGACTGGTAAATGTAACTGGGGACTCATAACCACTACTCACCTGAAAGGTGTTGAGTTTGAAAACGCACTGATTGACGCGGCCTCAGACTTCAACATTGTAACCATGTATTCATTCCCATAATGAGAAAATACGACTTGACGACCATCACTATTTGTGTGTCGTCTTCCCATCCGCCATATCGTATCAACTCGTTTTTCGAATTCAAGGGTTAATGGCGCCCTCACTGAAGTTCTCTCCGCTTCAACGTTCTCTCCAGAAGCCGGTTCAACGTTCGCTCCAGAAGCCGCTTCAACGTTTCTCTCCATAAGCAGCTCTGCTTCAACGTTTCGCTCCAAAAGCCGCTTCAAACGTTTCGCTAAGCCGCTCCGCTTCAACGTTCTCTCCTGAAGCCGTCGTTTCACCGAAAATAAAAAAGGAATAAACTCACATACGTAAGTTATCAAAGCTCGTCAATGTTCATGGTCGTGGTCGTCCAAGGTTCGTGCTCGTAGCTTCCGCTCCTTCCTTCCAAGATCCATGGCTGTAGCCACCTCTCTTCCCTGCCAAGATTTGTCCCGCAGTCACCACTCCTCCCTGTCAAGGATCGTGACCGTAGCCATCCAAGCACCAGCCAACTTGTTTTTTGTTCCCACGAAAACGCAGTCTCTTCTGATCACAGTTTCTGTAAAGAACCGTTGTTGCTCATTTGTTGATACCAGCCAGAGCTTCGTCATGGAAACAACCACTATATACAAAGGTAATCCGAACTTGTGCATATTTTAGTTTCCCATGGAGGAATTAATGGAGCCACCAATACGGAGGCAATATGGTGACATCTTTATCATGGTTAACCCACCGACCATACAACCACGAAAACCACACTTGGGGACTGAGGCTTTACACGGAATCCCTTCATTGTCAAAGCTCAGAAGACACGGTCAACCAAAAAGTCATAGCCACGACAAGGTCATCTACTCTTCAAAGGTGTAACGTAAGGATTTCATCACCTCTCTTTCTGGAAGGCGCCTGCAACACTTTACGAGGCCGCGACGGATCCCAAGCCTACTCAGAGAAAACAACTTCAGTAACTAAAGAGAAGTACGACGGGGACTTCTCATCACAGTCCATCCCTGACAACAATCAAAGATTCATGAGATAACTCCAGCGACGCGGCTGAAACATTTCTATTGAAGAAACAGGGGAAGCCACGATTAACAACATAACTCTCTCACTTCTACCTCTTCGTTATCCAGAATATTTCGTCCATATGATATTCCAAGCATCCAAGCATCGCATCTAGGAGAGTACAATAAGCTTGTATCAAATCCCAGTGGCGTGGATTCAAGGTGATACAATCAAAGTAGGCTACACTTGGGGACTGAAGCCTCCTTCAGGTTTAGAAGTTTAAACGCAGTCACCACCTTACCAGCGAATGCAGTAAAAGCACATCTTCCACGAGAAAATAGGCTCGGGATAATTACACATGGGGACTACGAGCATGGGATACCTTCACTTCCCTCAACCAGGTTATTTCTGATGACAACATCGTCACTGTCGAAGTTTTACGAGCCGCGAGAATTTCTCAACATGAAGCCATACACGTGCATCAAAGACTCCAAAAGCACGCCGTAGAGATATTCACATATCCGGCCACGCCATCGGATCTATGACCAAACATAAGTGTAACTGGGGATTGCTCATCGTATCCCATTCGATACAATAGCCCAAGATTCAGAAGATGGTTCAAAGGATGTCGTTTGGAATGAAGTTTTTGAAGACTTGATAGCAGCACGTCGGCAACGGAACACCTCTCAGCTCGTCGACTTCTCCCAACGGCTCCGGAAGGTTTCGACCATACAAGCTACCACAACATATCATCACCGCAATTAGAAAGGCAAGAATAAGCATTCCAGACACCGGCTCAGTAGTCCAGACACCAAATAACTTAAAGTCAAGGAAGGATCAACAACGCAGCTACACTCTTCAAGATTAACCCTGACATGATCATTGTCGAGCATATATTTCATCCATCCATCCCAGGAGTGCAGTGGAGTTTGGTAAATTTTGAAATCCACTGGAGAGGTTAGATACTCATTCTTCTGGAGACAGAACCTTATTACACATTCTGGAGAAGATCAATGATATTGTTGGGTGGTTGTATGCGCAAAAGAGAAAAGAGCACCTACCTTGAGTTCTCCTGGATCGCCTTGCTACTGATTATAACTATTGGAGATTGCTTTGTTGTCGTTGATGCTTACTCTGTCGCTTATGACAAAGAACGTCATTCACACCAAGCTAAATGTCCAAGTTTGATCAACTACTCACGGATATTACACTCATAGCTAAAATACGAAGACGATTGGCACGCCTATGATCGAGCTGCTGCAAATGAACACAAGAAGCAGACGAGCTAATGGTAAAAGGAGAGGAAGTTAGCACGCCCTTTTATATGCATAGCACTTTTGGAATCCGAGTAGAGGAAGATTTTCCTTTTGGACCATGCATGGAAGAAGGCAGCTAGGCCCGCAGCGCCAACGCTCCATGACACCAACCTCCATGACCAAACCAACAGCGCGCCAGCACGAGGAACACCAGCCGCTCATCCTGCAACGCTCCGTAGCCAAGCCAGCCGCTCAACCTGCAACGCTCCGTGGCCAAGCCAGCAGCGTAACGCTCCGTAGCCAAGCTAGCAGCGCGCCAGTATAAAGATCACCGGCCGCTCATGCCTATTGCCAAAGGTCAGTCGAATTTTTCCTGGCAATCTCTTCATGTCTTGCCCTTTCGATTTTTTATCCTCGTCTGTCACCATCTCATGCTTACCCCGCAACAATGCCATTGTTACGTTCTAAGCAGGGGACTTAATGTTGATAGTGGTTTTTAGTATAGGGCGAAAACTGAAAAAGTCTATCTACCTGACCCGGCATCAGATGTAGTAGACTTTGATATGTCTATATTCCGCAGGGAATTTGGAGAATATATCAAAATCTGATGAGTGCCTATGTCTCTCTTCATATTATATTGAAACTCAAGCTCATATATGAATTATTTACTAGTATAGAGCCTAATGAGTATATAAGCTCCTGGCTGCATTAGTCACTAATGCCGGAGCCTGCCGAGTATTTTTCCTATGCTATGTTCCCTAGATGAGCCCTTAATATTGATGTGGCATGACAATTTGTGTTCACTCGCAGCAGAGTAGCACGAATTTTCATGTATCAAGGTTAAGGTCCTTGCATAAAAGTACTCAATCGGAAAGAATACTGCTCTCTGGCAATAAACTTAAAGAACTATGTGTCAACACATATAATTCAATCAATTTTATGATAATTCACAGGATTCAGATATTACCCCAACTAATTTGCAAAATTAGGGTTTTGCGCCCTGCGCAGTATATTAGACCTCGCATGTCGAAATTAAGCCCAGGCGAACTAGGCAATTAATCCGTCATGGATTAGTAGGTGCAAAATCCTACCCACAATCAGAAAACAAGGAATAAAAGGAGCCGCGGAATAGGAGCAGCAGCAAAGGGAGGTGTGGCCATGCCATAGGCCAGCCGGCGCCACTTGCAAGTGGCCACACCCCATGCTGCTCGAACCGGCTCCTATTCCCGCCACACGCACCTGAGTTGTGGTTGGGCCCATACTTGCCGGCCCTATTTCCTATCGACCAATCAGGTCGCTCTAAATCCGCCACACGCACACTAGAAGTGTGGCCACACCCATGCTCGACCGACCCCTCTTTTAATCGACCAATCAGGACGCTCTAAACCTGCCACAATATCAAAAGAGGAAACGTTGCTCCAGGTGGTCACAATGCCAAATTGGCTTTCCGAAGTTGCGCCAATGCGCTAATTGGCATGCCAAACATGCCAAACGTGCATGCCAAACGTGCCATTCCACTCCGGCATATTAGTGACATGCCGAACATGCCATGCCTCGCCAAAACGTTAATTGGCATGCCCAAAATGCCAAACGTGCCACTTTGCCACGAAGCATGTCGAACGTGGCAACGTACCATAAATAGCGCGCCAATGTGCTAACCTACTTCTTTTTCGTGGCCAAACGCCATAACATATTCCAATCAGGGTATTGTAAACACGACCCTGCCTTAGTAGCATTAGTCGAAACCATAATTTCCAATTGTGGCCCAATTACGCTACTTTGGCCCTACACCATGCCACAAACCATGTGGGACCCGTCAAACCCTATAAACGACGTCATTCTATAACCACCCGTGGCCATCCTTGCGCCTGTGGTTATTCTCATATTATGGCCTGCCAAAATTCCTTTAATGTGGTCATGGCACCAATTGCATAAAGTGCCACCGTACCTGATAGGTGTTGTAAAACACCTAATTTATTATCTAGTATTTATGATTTCTTTGCTATTTTCGTGTGAATTATGTATCTTATGTTCGCTTTTGAGTATTATTAGGTGTTTGGAGTCATTGGAGAAAAAGGAAGTGAAACTCGCTTAAATCCAGTATTTCTTCTCATCATCCTGAAGAGCACGAAAATATGAAACCAATGGCGAAAGAATGAGGCCAATCCGATGTCGTATGATGAAGTTATGGGCGAAACGAAAAGCTACGCCTGTCGGTTCCTCAGGACCGACAAGTACAACGAGAATGATGTAGGAAATGCATGTCGGTCTTACAAGACCCGACAACCGAATGAGATTACTAAGGGCGCCTGGTTTAATTACTCGGGGCACCTCACCCTTTATAACACCGGGTCGAATCCAAGTGCAGCAGCATTATTCTAGAATTCCATTTTCTCTTCACTGAGCCGAGACGCTCAGGCCAAGATCATTCATGCCGGCAACCATGTAAGGTCCAAGGGTCGTGTTCGATGGGCTAGGACAGGTTCACAAAGGCTAGACATTGGTTGTACTAGAATGAAATCGGCGGTTAACGAGAGATGGGTTTCCACAGATTGGAATTTGGTTGATGTATGGAGCCAAGAAAGTTGGTGAAGAAGACAACCTATTGCCTTCGATTTATGATGAATGATGTGATTGAATGTATGTTGAGAACAATGGGTGTGTTCTAAATGTGGAATGCTATGCAGGGAAGGAGCAGTGAGCTTTAGAGTCACCCAGCAAGCTTAAAACGGAATTACCAGTATTTGGCACACAATGTGCTTGTAAAAAGGCCTGAGTGACCAGTCTTTCCATTGTTGCTGCCTAGCCATGGGTGCTGTGTATGGTGACCATTTGTTGAAGCTGCAGGAGGTAATGTGGAAGTGCTGGTTCTGTTGGAGTTGCAAGATAAGTTTTAGTCGTGAACGAGAGAAGATGTTAGAGCTTCTTTGTTATGTTGAGCTGAGGTGGTGCTGGCCTGATGCAGCGAACTTAGATGATAGTGAGCTGATGTCAGTTCAGGGAGAGAATGGGTCTTGAGCAGCTGTGCTAATATCTATGACAATGGGTCTTGAGCTGAATTGTGATGGGAACTGATGGTGCAGCTACAGGTGAATTGGCTGGGTTAGTTAGTTGGGTCGTAACTGAAGATGGAGTTGGAGTTCGATGGTTGCTGATGCTGCATACTATGGTAGTGAGGATCTTGGGTTCTGGTGCAACAAGGCGCTGTAATTGGTGGCATTAAGGAAGAGTAGGTGGTGCAGAGCTGGAATGTCTGAGTTTTAAATGGAGTTGCTGAATGAGCTTGCGTCAGTTGTGGCTGTGTAAGGATGAAATCAGTAGAGTTTTGCTCAAGGTTGTGAAGAACAGAGTTGCAGTGGTGCTGTGATGCTGGCTTGGGCTGGTGAAGCTGGCAATAGATCAGGTGGTGCTGTAATGAGTCTATGTATCAGCACAGATGTTGTGTATGAATGCTGGGCATAGAAACAATTGAAGCTGAGGTAGGCGCAATTTTGTCTTTGTTGAAGTTGGAAGAATCGGAGAAGTGGCACGGAGAATTCGAGTCCGAGGTACGGGCCGTGACTCGAAAGTTAGAAGCTTGGCAACGCGTTGGCGGCGTTGAGAAGGACAAAGGTTTATTCGAAGCTGTCGAGTATGGACCAATGGCTAGGGTTGTCTGAGTCGAATCCAGGGATGAAATGGGAGAATCGAAGACATGGAGCTGGTGGTATTGCAGCTGAAATGCAGCTGGGAGCAGGTTTGGGCTGTGGTTATGATTGCGATTGAAGTGTGAATGCTTGTGAGCAGGTTTGGGCTGTGGTTATGATTGCGATTGAAGTGTGAATGCTTGTGTTGCTGCTATGAATGGGACTGCAATTTAGTTTTGTGCAATGAGCCGCAGGTGTGCTGAATTGGTGGAATTGAACAAAAGTGCAGCCGCAGTGCGAAAACGGAGCGAAATTGGTAAGCCGGTGAGCCTAGTTCCAGTAGCCGGATTTTGGAACCGTAAGTGGGAATCACAATGATTCAGTGAATCGCGAGGGGGGTATGAGTCGGATGCAAGAATTAATGACCGGACATATGAGCTACGGACCACGCTTTTAGGCGCGTTTTCGCAAGAACAAGAAATTGGTTTAGGTGGTATTTTGTGAATGTTTGAATTGCAGAAAATGGAGTTGAGCTTCTGGGAGTGTGCACTTGCCTGGTGACGTCTTCCCAGACTTCAAGTGATCGGAGAAAGTTTTCCGGTGGCCGGATTCCGGCGCCGGTGGCCGGATTCTGGCGATGACGTCAGCAATTCCGGCGACCCGTTTTGAACCTAAAATTCCAGAGACATATTTTTCACTCCTGGGCTTGGTGGACCAACTTGGAGACGGGTTTGGAGAAGACTTGACCTACTTTTTGGATATCCTTTTGGGAGAGGCATATAAATAATTCTTTTTCTCTAAACCTAGATATATCTCCATTAGGAGACTTCTACTTTTGTCTAGGGTTTCACATGATAGGTTCTTCTAAGCTTTCTATGATGATTTCCAAAAACACAAGTAACTAAGTTTTTATTATTGGTTGAAGATGTAGTTGGATTTTGCAACCAAGTTATGATTTTTATGAATTAGTTTTCTCTCAATATTATCGTTTGATTTCTACGGGTTACAATAATTGCATGATTGATGGATTGCAATATGATTGAATGTTTGTTTAGTCGAGTCTAGAATTGATTGAACTCACATCCATATCTATAGCTATTTTAGGGTTTTCATCGAGCGATAACCTTGAATACTAGTAGCATGATATGATTAGGGTTTGTAGTGATACATCCTCATAGTCATATGTAGAAATTGACCTTTGTTCGAATTGTTTGCGCAATGTATTACAATTGCATTGATTAGCCTATTTCTGAAACTTAATGCTCCTAGGAATTGAACTTGATTAGCGCAAGGCGTTAGGTTATTCTTTAGGTAGAATTCACACACGCAGCCCTAATGTGTGTGTTGATGACTTTAGAAATTTACAGAGTATTCTTGCAATAAGGTATTTTATGGCTTTTGATGATAGAGAGATTAAATACGAATTCTATTCATATATTCATAAACTTGTTTACAATTGAAGATGAAACCTTTATCCAATATTTCACATTATTGATTTGCGTGCTTGTTTATTTGCTTTTTGTTTATTTTTATTTACACAATCAGAAAATCCTCGGTGTTTTATATAGGAAACCATAACAATTTGACAACCTAGACCTCTCTGTGGGATCGATCCTTTCTTGCCCTTGCTATATTTATATTTTGAGTAGTAAGAAAGTGTAAATTATATTTGTGTCGGCTGACAACCGGTCAAATTTTGGCGCCGTCGTCGGGGAGGCAGCGGTTGCCGGGGAGGCAGCGGTTGTTAATTGTTTTTGGGTTCTTATTTTTGCTTTTATTTTTGTTTTACTTTTTCTTATTCTTTGGTTCTTATTCGAGTTTTGAGAATCTCGTTTCAGGTACCAATTTCTATGGATGGAGCTTATTGGACCAATCAATACGGCTTTCAACCTCAACAACATAACAATTATCACCCTTATGGGGAGTATAATCAAAACCAATCCTTTGGCTATGATCAATACTCCACGTACCCTATGAGTTATTCTCATACATATCAACCTTCTTATGGTGGTTATGTAAGTGAGCAACCACAAGGAGGGGAGAATAGTTGTTTTCCTTATAATTTTTCCTCTAGTTTGGTAGATGAAATGCAACAATTTATGGACAAAGATGGAGTCAATTTGTGGACAACCCAGCGTGGAACCAATTTCATCGACCGAATGTGCTCATGGTATGTTTGGCCCAATTTCGATCGTAGTTATGATCATCCACCCATTCAAAGGGAATATAATTGGCCTAACAATACCGAAGTAAGTAATTCTACTTTTTCTTTGTCGAATGAGCTTTACAAACAAATGGAACACTATATTCGAAATTTGGATGGAACACTCCAAGAGCTTCAAAAAGGTGTTTCCACTTTAAGACAGGCATTGAAGAATACAAGGAGGAAATGAATAGTTATGTTGAAAAAGGCGAACCTTTGGGGACTTTTGTTGATATTTGTGTAGTTAACTCAACTCTTGATCGTAATAATGATCATTCACCTATTCAAAAGGATGAGTTCGAGATTAGCAACACTAAATTCAGCAAGGACCAATCTTATGATGACTATGATAGTGATGATGATTATTATGAAAATACATCGTTTGAACCAACTCATGGTGACATCCCCGAGGAGTGTACAATGGAGTCTTTTTGGGATCAAGATGAAGACGAAGAGGAATATGTCGACACTAGTGTAGCTTACTCAAGCATTGATCTTTATAACGATCAACAACCTATTCAAAAGGTAGAGCTTGAGGATGATGCAATGAGTGTTCTAAAGAAATTCCTTATGGATAATATTGCATCCGCAAAAGAGTATGTGCCTTACAACAAAAAGGAGGAATATGTTGAGAATGAGACGGTTATGACCAATATTGTGGAAGACCCAATTGAGCTTGCAAATGATTGTAATGATGATGTTTATGTCGACACTTTGGTTACGGCAGAAACGGACGAAGAATGGTTGCAAGGTTTGATAGAGGACCATGATATAAAAGAGGTGAATAATTCACTTGAATTTTTCAAGGATGAAGAGGATTCCGTAATACAAGAGATTGTGCAAGGTTTATCTAACTCATTGCCTATTATTTCTTCTCCTTTACCTCTTATTGGTTTGAATGTATGTGCTTCGAAAACATTGTTGAATGACTTTGTTTCTCGTTTTCCGCCATTAGAGATACTTGATTCTCATACTATGCAGGTTATGGAACAAGAAACCGTGGAAGTACCCGACTTCTATATTCTTTATGCACTTCCAAGTGTGGACAAGAATAAGTGTGGGGGAAACTTTTATCGGTTCATAGCTTCGTTTCTGTTTTATATTACTAATATTTGTGCGAAGCTAGTGTTTGAAAAACAGGTTCTATGGAAGGATCCCCAACTTTTCCGATTATTGGTGTATGGGGAATGAATCTTACAATAAGCTAAGTCGGGCCGTCGACTTTAAAACAAGCGCTTAGTGGGAGGCAACCCACCGGTTTTGTATCTTTATCCTTATCTTTTTATTTTTATGCATTTGCTTTTATCTTTATTTTCTTGTTTTTGCATATCATTTGCGGAATTTCCCACCTTGAACCTTCTTTGGACGATTCAATTTTACATTGAGGACAATGTAAAGTTTAAGTGTGGGGGAGCATTTATATGTTTTAGTTGTTTTATGTATAAAAAAAAAAGGAAAAAAATCAAAAAAAAATCAAAAAAAAAAATTAGAAAAACCAAGAAAAAATTTGTGCTTTTTGAACTCCGAAATCTAGAAACTTGTGCCTTTAGGATGACACCATTAGTGGATGGAACCATTTTGAATGCAGGAGTTGAGGAACCAATTAACTAAAAGGGAAGAATATAGCTCAGAAATCACAAATTATATGATAGTTGTTACCATATCTCGGAATATCACCATATCGCATTCTATTTTTATTTTTCCATATTTATCTATTGTTCTCTAAGTGCTTTGGTGGGTCACTAAACATCGACGTGTTATTACTGCTAGGATGAAATAGAGTGATTGAGTTACCAAAAAAAAAAAAAAAAAAAAAAAATTTAAAGAAAAAAAAAAAAAAGAGACCGACCAATTAGACCAAAACGGAATAAAAAGACACTTGGGAATAGCAGTATGTGTGAAACGTAGTCCCTGTCTCCGTCGCCTAAACAAGCGTGGAATGCAGGATCCAAGGCAACTATCATGTACTTGCTGACAAGAAGCATGCGCTTGGATCCAAAAGATCTAATCATGCCGTCTAAAAAAAAGAAGGAGAAATTGGATCCAGTTTGATCCAATCATATAAGAAAAGAAAAAAGAAAAGAAAAGTTTTATATTGGTTGAATAAAGTCACTTCTGGTTCCCTTGTATATGCCAGTGAGTTGATGTAGGATTCAAACCAAGTAGCTCAATCCAATAGGATTAGGTTCATCTTAGCAAAAGACCTTCAGACAGATATGGGAAACATCGAACACTTGTGAATATTCGCCAACATCTACATCTATATCCATCTTCTTTATCTTTTCATTGTGATTGTGGTTTGTTAGTTTCCGAGTATTGTGGCTTGTTCGACTATCTAATTAGAGTTTATTTACTAATAATTGAATTGAATTTGCAAGGTACCTCCTCCTGTAGTCAATTTGGATTCGTTCATTGATTTGTCACAATTAGACGGAGTTGGAAATATAGGTTTTGTAGGTATATCTCTAGTAAACCTTCACGAGACTATAACTCGTCCACTAGGGACACCTAGGGGTTTAAAGGCTTGTTATTTATGCTAAAATTAACCGTAGCCTCGACGACACGGAGTTGTATGTATGTTTTTATTTTGTTGATTTGCTCGAGGACTAGCAAAGTCTAAGTGTGGGGGAATCTGATAGGTGTTGTAAAACACCTAATTTATTATCTAGTATTTATGCTTTCTTTGCTATTTTCGTGTGAATTATGTATCTTATGTTCGCTTTTGAGTATTATTAGGTGTTTGGAGTCATTGGAGAAAAAGGAAGTGAAACTCGCTTAAATCCAGTATTTCTTCTCATCATCCTGAAGAGCACGAAAATATGAAACCAATGGCGAAAGAATGAGGCCAATCCGATGTCGTATGATGAAGTTATGGGCGAAACGAAAAGCTACGCCTGTCGGTTCCTCAGGACTGATAGTACAACGAGAATGATGTAGGAAATCGCACTGTCGGTCTTACAAGACCCGACAACCGAATGAGATTACTAAGGGCGCTGGTTTAATTACTCGGGGCACCTCACCCTTTATAACACCAAAGTCGAATCCAAGTGCAGCAAAGATTATTCTAGAATTCCATTTTCTCTTCACTGAGCCGAGACGCTCAGGCCAAGATCATTCATGCCGGCAACCATGTAAGGTCCAAGGGTCGTGTTCGATGGGCTAGGACAGGTTCACAAAGGCTAGACATGGGTTGTACTAGAATGAAATCGGCAGTTAACAGAGATGGGTTTCCACCAGATTGGAATTTGGTTGATGTATGGAGCCAAGAAAGTTGGTGAAGAAGACAACCTATTGCCTTCGATTTATGATGAATGATGTGATTGAATGTATGTTGAGAACAATGGGTGTGTTCTAAATGTGGAATGCTATGCAGGGAAGGAGCAGTGAGCTTTAGAGTCACCCAGCAAGCTTAAAACGGAATTACCAGTATCTGGCACACAATGTGCTTGTAAAAAGGCCTGAGTGACCAGTCTTTCCATTGTTGCTGCTCTAGCCATGGGTGCTGTGTATGGTGACCATTTGTTGAAGCTGCAGGAGGTAATGTGGAAGTGTTGGTTCTGTTGGAGTTGCAAGATAAGCTGAGCTGTGAACAGAGAAGATGTTAGAGCTGCTGTTATGTTGAGCTGAGGTGGTGCTGGCCTGATGCAGCGAACTTAGATGATAGTAAGCTGATGTCAGTTCAGGGAGAGAATGGGTCTTGAGCAGCTGTGCTAATATCTATGACAATGGGTCTTGAGCTGAATTGTGATGGGAACTGATGGTGCAAATCTGTTGAATTGGTCAAGTTAGTTAGTTGGGTCGTAACTGAAGATGGAGTTGGAGTTCGATGGTTGTTGATGCTGCATACTATGGTAGTGAGGATCTTGGGTTCTGGTGCAACAAGGCGCTGTAATTGGTGGCATTAAGGAAGAGTAGGTGGTGCAGAGCTGGAATGTCTGAGTTTTAAATGGAGTTGCTGAATGAGCTTGCGTCAGTTGTGGCTGTGTAAGGATGAAATCAGTAGAGTTTTGCTCAAGGTTGTGAAGAACAGAGTTGCAGTGGTGCTGTGATGCTGGCTTGGGCTGGTGAAGCTGGCAATAGATCGTGGTGTTTGAATGAGTCTATGTATCAAAGACAGATGCTTGTGTATGAATGCTGGGCATAGAAACAATTGAAGCTGAGGTAGGCGCAGCTGTGCTGTTGAAGTTGGAAGAATCAGAGAAGTGGCCTGGAGAATTCGAGTCCGAGGTACAGGCCTGTGACTCGAGTTAGAAGCTTGGCAACGTTGGCAGACGTTGAGAAGGACAAAGGTTTATTCGAAGTCACGAGTATGGACCAATGGCTAGGGTTGTCTGAGTCGAATCCAGGGATGAAATGGGAGAATCGAAGACATGGAGCTGGTGGTATTGCAGGTGGGAGCAGAGTTTGGGTCAAGTGGTTATGATTGCGATTGAAGTGTGAATGCTTGTGAGCAGGTTTGGGCTGTGGTTATGATTGCGATTGAAGTGTGAATGCTTGTGTTGCTGCTATGAATGGGACTGCAATTTAGTTTTGTGCAATGAGCCGCAGGTGTGCTGGATTGGTGGAATTGAACAAAAGTGCAACCGCAGTGCGAAAACGGAGCGAAATTGGTAAGCCGGTGAGCCTAGTTCCAGTAGCCGGATTTTGGAACCGTAAGTGGGAATCACAATGATTCAAGAATCGCGAGGGGGTATGAGTCGGATGCAAGAATTAATGACCTGACATATGAGCTACGGACCACGCTTTTAGGCGCGTTTTCGCAAGAACAAGAAATTGGTTTAGGTGGTATTTTGTGAATGTTTGAATTGCAGAAAATGGAGTTGAGCTTCTGGGAGTGTGCACTTGCCAGGTGACGTCTTCCAAGACTTCAAGTGATCGGAGAAAGTTTTCCGGTGGGACCGGATTCCGGCCACCGGTGGCCGGATTCTCGCGATGACGTCGCAATTCCTACGACCCGTTTTGAACCTAAAATTCCAGAGACATATTTTTCACTCCTGGGCTTGGTGGACCAACTTGGAGACGGGTTTGGAGAAGACTTGACCTACTTTTGGGTATCCTTTTGGGAGAGGCATATAAATAATTCTTTTTCTCTAAACCTAGATATATCTCCATTAGGGAGACTTCTACTTTTGTCTAGGGTTTCACATGATAGGTTCTTCTAAGCTTTCTATGATGATTTCCAAAAACACAAGTAACTAAGTTTTTATTATTGGTTGAAGATGTAGTTGGATTTTGCAACCAAGTTATGATTTTTATGAATTAGTTTTCTCTCAATATTATCGTTTGATTTCTACGGGTTACAATAATTGCATGATTGATGGATTGCAATATGATTGAATGTTTGTTTAGTCGAGTCTAGAATTGATTGAACTCACATCCATATCTATAGCTATTTTAGGGTTTTCATCGAGCGATAACCTTGAATACTAGTAGCATGATATGATTAGGGTTTGTAGTGATACATCCTCATAGTCATATGTAGAAATTGACCTTTGTTCGAATTGTTTGCGCAATGTATTACAATTGCATTGATTAGCCTATTTCGAAACTTAATGCTCCTAGGAATTGAACTTGATTAGCGCAAGGCGTTAGGTTATTCTTTAGGTAGAATTCACACACGCAGCCCTAATGTGTGTGTTGATGACTTTAGAAATTTACTGAGTATTCTTGCAATAAGGTATTTTATGGCTTTTGATGATAGAGAGATTAAATACGAATTCTATTCATATATTCATAAACTTGTTTACAATTGAAGATGAAACCTTTATCCAATATTTCACATTCTTGATTTGCGTGCTTGTTTATTTGCTTTTTGTTTATTTTTATTTACACAATCGAAAATCCTCGGTGTTTTATATAGGAAACCATAACAATTTGACAACCTAGACCTCTCTGGGATCGATCCTTTCTTGCCCTTGCTATATTTATATTTTGAGTAGTAAGAAAGTGTAAATTATATTTGTGTCGGCTGACAACCGGTCAGTACCGCGGCCATGCCACACGCGCTAATTAGGGTTTCGATATGCCAAACCCTAATTTAGCTAAAGTTGCCACGCCAACTAAGTCAAGTAATTATCCTAAGGCCTTAAGTTTGATGTAACAACAGGGCCAATGTTGCTGGAGCCATATTTGGGTCTAACACCGATATGCCAAAATAGCTGCCATGGCTACGCTAGGCGCCACTATACCACTGGCATGTCGCTATATGCCACTACGCCATTGGCATGTGCCAATAACGCCACCGTGCTACCATCAGGCGCCAACATAATGTGGCCATTATTAATGGCCACCCTTTCTCATGAGTTACGATCTCAGAAGTCCAAATTCGCCACAGAATTGACAGGACTGTGGAAAGTTTTGGGCGACCAACCAAGACAAGCCAAATAGCATCACGTGCTATTATCATGTTGCAAGTCTCCTGACTTTGACTTGCCACACATAGCAATATGCTACACGTTTTCCACGAAAACACTCGAGACATCAAACATGTCACAAACTGGGGATGCTCATCAGGGTATTGGTCTGGCGGTTTACAGCGTGCGGTGTGCAACACGCCCATTATAAGAAAGTGTCAGAAAGCAGGGCAGTTAGTGGCGGTAAGAATTAGTGGGTGTAAACTAACCAGTTTCCTACATGGTGGGAACGCGGTCTCTGGCATTTACACATAATCCCAATTCTCCATTACTCAATCACTCCCACTTTCTACGAGATCAGGGTGCGTTCAATATGACTTGTATAAATAGGTTTTACCTATTTCCACACAAAAAAACAAGTTTTGGTGAGAACAACACAATATCCAGAAAAATACCAAAGAACTGATAGCTTACTATCCGCAAGCCAGTTCCAAATTCTGATACAAGTCATAAAATAGCCACACCTTCATAATTAACCATTATGGTCTCAACACATTCTTCGCTTCCCTCCCTAAGACCAACCCATCTCCTTCACTTTGTGACCGAAGCAAGACTAGGAACGACCATTTCTTGGTTTAGGCCAGGATTGTACAGATTGATCTCTCGAATCTAAAGTACTCCCGTGCGGTGCATTTGTTTAAGGTATAGATTTGTTTCTCATCCACACACCCAAATTTACCAAAATCGGCAGAAACAGTTTTTACCCATAAACACTGACGAAGGAGTTTATTGCGATAAACAGAAGAGCCTTTGTCGAACTCATATCACTTGGTTGAAGAGAGTTGATACCAAACAGATTTGTTGTTCCTTTAATGTTTGGAATACGAACCAAAGGAATTGCTCCAAGTACGTGACTTATTCATAGGTCGGAGGAGTGGGAATACAGACGGAACTAGGTGAACTATAGATTTAGTTGCTTGGTCTCAACTATACGAAGTTGGTTTAATTTTGTGTAGCGGCTTAATCCTGGGAGTATTCAATTCTGGACAAGGTCCCGGGGTTTTTCTGCATTTGCGGTTTCCTCGTTAACAAAATCTTGTTGTGTCATTTACTTTATATTTTCGCATTATAATTGTTTTATTATAATTAAAGTAAATTACACAAACATTAATTCCTATTTACTTTATAAGCAATCCTATTGTGTTTGGTTAAGTCCAAACCCTTTTATCAAGTAAACATACTTCGTTGTTGTATTGTCTCGATCTCGTATCCATAGACGATCACACGAAGTGTGAACCGATTAGTTGTATTGTCTCGACTCAGTCCATAGACAATCACTTTCGGAGAAAGGACTTATATATAGGAAAAGTTTTAGCTTGAGGTATATTTGGGTACCCTCGTCTTTTCAATTGGTTTCAGAGCGGGCAAACACGAAAATATCTAACAATTTGTGTTTGGTGCGATCCAAATATAAGAAATTAAATCTATGTCTGATTCATTTAACGTGATGGCAAGATTAGATGACTCGGAATTGTTTGAAGAAATGTCAAACACTGAAATTGTTGAGTTACTCTGATCCAAAGAAATTTGGACATTCGACGAATGTCGCTTATATCTTAATCTCACTGAAGATACTTCTAGCAAAATCGACAGAAAAATATCTGAATTTGCGGAAATGGAAAAGCAACTCTCTGACTTAAAAAATGATATTAAAATATATGAACAAAAGGCAGATGAGTCACTATTGATAGGTCTAAATACACCTAATTTTATATCTAGTATTTATGCTTTCTTTGCTATTATCCTTGTGAATTGCATCTCTTATGTTTGGTTTTGAGTTTATTAGGTGCGATGGAGTCATTATGAGCGAAAGAAGGAGAAATTAGTCATTTGGAGTGAAAAAGGAAACAAGTTCAATTCACTGGCAATATTTGGAGCAAGCTAGGTTGTGCAAGTTGAGTTGAACTGTGAATAGGTTGTCAGTTCTCAGAAACTGACAGGTTAAATGAATTAAGGTGGTCCTTATCCAATAACGTGGGGTGCCAATATAAGTTCCTATCATTACCTACCCCTAAAGTCGAGAGAAATGTCTTCTCTTCTCATTTTTGTTCCCATCTAAAATTCAGAGAACGAGAGAAACGAGTGATGGTTCTTTAGTGGATCTTAGATTGGTAGTAATTCAAGGGTACAAGTGTGGGTTTGAATCTGTCAAGGATTTTACATTACTGCTGCTACAGATCGAGAATGAAATGGGGAAGAAAATGGAAGCGATTGAATGGGTATTGATGAGAAACAGGCAATAAATGGTGGAATTGAGGTTAAGGTTTCACTGTGATGCTGATATTCATGGGCTCTGGTGATGAAATTGCGAGGATTGTGCTAGATGGATTGATTTCAGATTTGGGTTTTGGTTTGTTGTTGTTAAGCTAAGAAGGAAATGGAGTTCGAGTTCGATTCAGAGTTAGGGTTTCCGTGGATTTTGTTGATACTATCGATTGAAGATGATGGAGGAGTTTATGTTGACGATATTGGTCGATTAACGGTGGGTTTGAGATGAATTTGTGTATGACAGAAGGAATGGCTCGAATTAATGGTGGTAGTGAGTGATTGAAGTTACAGGTTGTTTGGTTTAATGGGTGCAGCTGATCAGATGGAAGGTGAAAGTGGTACTGTGACTGATTCAGACGGTCAGAGATGGGTGGAGATGAAATTGAAGGCACTGGTGATGCTGGTGGTACTGAGATTACAGTGAAGTTGCAACTGCAGTATGGGTTCTTGGTATGAGGAGATGCAGTTGTTGTGTCTAGTTCAAGGTGGTGGTTGTCGCAGGAAATAGCCGAATTGAGGCAGAGTTGAGGAAACAAGGAAATGGAGCTGGTGATGGAGGACACGGTATGAAGATGATGTTGCTGCCATCAGTTCATGGTAATGGTAGAATGATGATGTGAAGGAGATTGCAGTGGTGGATGTTTACAAATGGGTCTGAGAAGCAGCAGATGAATTGAAGTTGGTGGTTCAAGATGAGCTGCAGAAGCAATTGCAAGTGATTGAGCAAGATTAGAAGAATGAGTTTAAGCCGTAATTAAGGGAAGATGGCTTGTGAAGCAGAGAGCAAGGGAATTCATGGTGCAGCTGGAAGGGATCAATTGAGTATCAGGTTGAACTGAGCTGGAAAGTGTAGCGTGAGCTGCAATAAAGGTGTGCAGGTATGAAGAGAAGTTGGTTGTGCTGTGAAGGAATTGAAGTTCTATTGCTGAAGGTTATGAGGCAGTCATGAACTTGAGATGGAATTACAAGATGTTGGTGATTTGGTTTCGCAGTTAGAAGGCAATGGATGTTAACTGATTAAAGCAGAGATGAGTCGGGAGCTAATGGTTAATGGGTTATGAGGATTATCTCTGTGTTGAGATGCTCTGAAGAATATTGCAGGAAATGATTGTGGCTGTAATTCAGCGAAGGCACTGGGTGTTAGCTGAGACAATGAAGCCAAAATGGTGGTATTGCAGGATGGATTTAAGTGGTTTGAACTGACAGAGTTAAGCAAGAATCAGGAGATGTCTAGTTGCTGCAGCTGGAGCCACATATGATGTTGTTGAGATAACAAGAAGGTTTAGAAGATGGGTACTGTGATGAATGAATGGCTTGGCATGAATTGAGCTGAGATGGTGATGTTGCAGTTATTAACAGTGCTGCAATGGGTTGCAATTGAAGTGATTTGATATGGGTGTGGTTGTATGCTGTGACTGCATTTGGCTAAGCAAGAAAAGGTGGTGTTGTGATGAGCTATGCAACTGCAATGGAAGAAACAGATGGAGCTGAAGTAATGTTGTGTACTTCAGAGAATGGCATGGTTCTAGATAAGAGGTGTTGTGGCAGTGGTGAATGAACACCTTGCAGGTGCATGAATGAAGGTGTTTGGAGGTGCTGAGATGATTTTGCAGTTGTAGTGGATGAAGTGCCATCTTGGCCCAATATTAAGTCTGGCCTGCAACAGCTCATGGCATTGGCCTAGCTGAGTTAGCCTCTGAATCAGGCATTATTTATCTGACTAGCAGCTGACTCGTCCTATGACTGAGTTGACCAGATGACTCGGTTGTGACTCAGTTGGCTGGTCTTGCTTTGACCTGGCCGATTTGAATCGTTGACCGGTGACCGGGTGAACTTTGCCGGTCACCTGAGCCGTTTTCCGGTCACTTCTCCATCCGATTTCCGGCCATAATACCAGTTTTCCGGCGACATTTTTTGGGGCATATTTTCTACATGGGTTTTTCTCACATATGGGCTTGGTGGACTTCTATCTAGTGGACTCTTTGAAGACTTGACCTAATTTTGGAACAAGATAGCTATAAAAGAAGACTTATACAATTTTGGATATCACGTTTTATTCTTGGAAGCTAAGGAGAGAGCCGCTTTTGTTTACGCTACTAGGGTTTGCTTTTGTTCATCATCTTCTTTATTCAATTCATATTTTTGTGATGAACTCCATAGCTATGAGTAGCTAAATTCTATATTATTGGTTAAGGATGTAGTCCTATTTCTAAAACTTGTGCTTGTGTTATGTATTAGTTTTCTCTCTTGATTATCGTTTAAATATCTACTGTTTTAATAATCACATGATTGATGTATTGTGATAGGACTTAGATGTTTGGTTAGTTAAGTGGCCAATTAATTGAACTTGCATCCTAGTCCATAACTATTTTAGGGTTTTTCATCGAGCGATAACCCTGAATACAAGTAGCATAATATTTTTACGGTTTGTAGTGATACACTCTTGTAATCATATGTAGAGTTTGACCATTGTCCGAATTGTTATGCGCAATGTATGACAATTGCATTGATTAGCCTATTTCTGAAACTTAATGCTCCTAGGAATTGAACTTAATTAGCGCAAGGCGTTAGGTTATTCTTTAGGTAGAATTCACATACGCAGCTCTAATGTGTGTGTTGATGAACTTAGGAAATTAATAGATTATCTTGCTCTCTTGATTCTCTAGGCTTTTGATAATAAAAGATATTAAATTGTAATTCTAATCATATATGCAAGCACATGTCTAAGATTGAAGATGAATTCCTTGACCAATATCTTTCTCCATTGATTACTTTCTCCAATTTACTTTGTTTTTGATTTACTTTTATTGCTTACATAAAACAAAAATCCCCCCATTGGTTACTTTAGGAAATTGAATACATAATAACTACAATTGCCTCTCTGTGGAAATGAACTCTTTCTTATCATATACTTTAGGAAAGTGAAATTATTTTTGACGCATACGACAGCGATCAACTATCCAAAACACTCAAGATCCTTGAAGACTCTAGTAGAGTTCAGAATGAGGTTGATGAGTTCCTCAAAGAACTAGACAACTCAAAGAAAACTAATAACTCTAAAGGAAATCATCTCATCCATGAGTATTTAATGAATTATACCTCAAAGGAATCTGATATTCTTCAAGATGACTTCCTCGATAATTCTTCAGAAGAATTCTCTCTCGAAAATTACAATGACTCAGATATAGTTTGTGAGTCTACTAATGCTGGTCTTAACTTGTCCAGTGAAATTTTGTTGACTGATAACCTCATGTCAACGCCTAACTTGTTCAAATTGTCAATGTCGGGGCAACATGTTATTGATCAAAGGACCGACCTTTGGCTATCCCCTATCAAGGTTCGTCATGTGGTGTTTGATCCTATTTGGATTCGGATCCATATCCAAATACAAAATATAATTGGTGATAAAAACAAAGAAAGATGGGACTATCTCTTTCTCTATCATCTTCGGTTCCAAAGGAACCTTTACAGCATACAAGGGTTCGAAAGCTTCTCTCTTGTGATTTTTGCATGTTCGATTCAAGTGGATATCTTTGTTTCAATCAACCCTAAGTTGCAACAAGAACAAAGGGTTTGTCTCAAATCGTTCCAATTCAACTCAAACAAGGAGAATCAACAATCAACAAGGAGTTTCGATCGTAAGTGGTTTTTCACTCTCTTTGTTGATTCAATGGCTAATAGGGGTAGAAGAAATTTCAATATTGGAGAAAGCTCGACTAGGGATAATATGCTCTACACAACTAGGAATATTAATTATGAAAACATGCCTAGTCTCACCTATGATGTTAGTTCTCAAAACTATTTTGTGAATGATGAATGTCTTTTGAAATTCGGTTCAATTAAAGAACCGATCATGGAAATGTTATTTGTCAAAGTTTCGGATACGAAATCTATGAACTTTGTGAAGCATCGTGAATGGGGTATCATTCATGAAAGTTCGTTCAAGGCTACTCCGGACCTTGTGAAGCTGTTTTATGCCAATATGCATGAAATGAACTTTGAAGGATGTACCTTTCGTACTATGATTGGTACAAGATCGTTTGAAGTCAACAAACAAGTAATTTCGGAATTGCTTCTCTATCCCTACGTAAATACCTTCTTGCCATGCTCGGATGAAAGGTACAAAGTTGACAACAATACTATCTCTTCAGCAATTGGTGGAACATGGTCAGGTAACTCCATTCTTATTCACAATGTTGAATTTCATCTCAAAGTCTTTGGAAAACTAGCTTGTGCAAACCTGTGTCCTAGCAATATGCATAAGACAAAATGGACTAGAGATGTTGCTGAACTTGTATTCCATCTTGTCAGAGGAGTCAAAATTTTTGATTTATGTGGGCTAATGATCAGACAAATGATCACAATTCGAAGGGGTAAAAGAAAAACTCCTGGCTTTGCTTGTTTGATTACAAGAATATGCAACTCTTTTGGGATTGTCTAGCCAAATGCCAGGGAAAAGATTCCAAAGAAATTAGGAGAAGGAATTCTCAACAGAATGAGAGGACAAGTCTTCAATGCTCCTCCTCCTATAAGAGTTGAAGGGGATCCACAAACTCTTATGAGACGACTACAGAGGAAGAATGATTGCATAGTAGATCTAATTGATCATTCTACAAATATCTGTCCAGATCTTACTGAAGCCTTGAGCGGCATATCAGACAAGTATCAAGATACTTCTTCAGAAGAGGATACTGACTTGGACATCTCAAATTAAGTCCTACAACTGTTATTTTATAATATTATGTACATTATTGTGAGTTTGTCTGGTAAACAATCTTTTAATGGTTGTATGCCTAGTAGGAAACCTTGTGTAATAGTAAGGTGGTTCAAGTTTTTAATGCAGAGTTTATGAACTTGTTTTAGTTTAAATATGCTATTGAGAATTATTGTTATGGATGTTTATGGGATGTTTGATTTCAGTTTTATTACCTTGATACTCGATCTCATAATGATGTGAACCCTTATGGTTCGGGTGACTTTTTGATTTAGCAGGATTAAGTTCTAGCCCATGTTGGTAGGCTTTATCAAAGGATCATGAGGGGTTCTGGTAGAAAAAATATGTAAAAAAGTCACAATATGTTGAATCGGTTTTGGTTTAGCATAAAAGCATATGTGTTTCGACGGTTTTCAACTTTTGCTTGCAATTGTTAAAACCGGTTTTCAACCTTTCTCTGGTAAAGGTTGGTTGTTGTTATTACTTTGTTATGCATAAGGATGACAACATAAGGATATTTCGATATAAATTCTCCCTGGAAGAAGATGCATATATATTGGAGATGCGGATGCGAAATTTGAGGTAACAATGTTGTTAGTTGATTGTTTTCCTGTTTAAGAAAAGCCTGATTTTATTTCATATATATTTTGCTTTTGCTTAACAAAATTTCGGTACAATCGATGTTTTATTCCATGATGTGTGTATGTATGTGTGTGTGGTTCAATTGTTTCTGGTTAAGAAAAACTATTGTTATCTTGCTTTATTGTGTGGTATCAATTGTTTAGGCTTACAAAATTTCGGTGCAATTGCGGTGATATAATGTCTATGTTGTTTCAATTGCTTCCGGTTGAGGTGAATAATTATGCAAGTTTATTTATTTGGTTTGTATGAATTATTTATGGCTTAACGAAAGAAAAGGTTTACGGGATGGATAGTTTAGTCCAATTCGATTCCGGATAAGAGAAACTAAGGTTATCTTAGTTAGACTTATCAAAGTGGAGGTTTCGGTTATTCAAGTCTAATCGAATGCCTTAACAAGAAATGCTAGTTAACTAACCTAGTACTTGTCTTGTTTAAAACTTAAAGGTCTAAATTATATGGATAATTAGAACCTAATGAGAAAAATAGAGTTATCTTTATTTTGGTCTTATCGAATGAAGCGATTGTATTTGTACAATCGGTTTAGCAAAGGGGCTAAGGTGCTTAGTTGAATTTTGGTTTGCTAAACTAAATTGGGAAAATTGCTTGGGGCAATTGTTTCCTTGATAACATATCAAAACAAATTACTTTGTAGTTTCGGTTTTGATATTGGTTATCAAAAATGGTGTGTGGAACCCTCGTGCTTAACTCTATAGGTTTGCAAGTCTATTTTGAGATTTGTAAGATTCTTTTCGTGTTGCCCTTTATTTTTTCGTTTCTTTGTCATTTTGTGACAAAAAGGGGGAGAAATATATGGAGTAAACAAGTGATATTGGTATTGATTTTATATTGATTGGTATCACTAAGGAAAAGAACAATTGTGCTTAAACGTTTATCTAACGAAAGAGTGAAAGCATAGACTAAGGGGGAGTAGCATATCATATTATTCGGTATAACAAAGACGTGCGGATTGATGAAATCTACCTATCTCACCTTTAGGGTAGTATTAGCTTTGTTATTATAATGTCAACAACGACATTTAAGGATTGAATGTATGCAGGTTATTATGTTGTTGAATTCGGGAATCAAGCGTATGTGTAATGAATTCTTGTAATTTGTTTATCCATATGATTGTAAGAGTTTTGTCACTAAAATTGACAAAGGGGGAGATTTTTAGAGCATAACTCGGTTGAACCCACCAAGCGTTGGTATGTCAAGTTTGGTTGTCATATTTTAGTGAATCAAAACTCATTTTAAGAGTCGCTTGATTATGTACTAGAGTCAACTTCGTATAGGTTAGCTTGAAAGTATTAGGATATGAGTCATCACAAGTATTGCGAAGACTTGAAGAAGTGAAAAAGTAAGAAGCTACAACGATAACATCATCCTTCCACTTGAGGTTAGTCATATTTGACTTGAAATCTTTCATTCCCTAACGTATCTTTCAAGTCGTGCATATTGAAAACGAAAATGCGAAGCATGAACACTCTAGATAGACATAGTATTAAGGAATACAATATGAAGTTAATTGCTTAACCATTAAACTTTGTAGATAAGACATCGACATAATCGTTTAAATGCTATTGTGATTATGTATGGGTATGAGGTGAGGATTTCATCCTAGGAAACAATGTTTTACATGTGTTTTAAGGAAGTAAATTCATGAACTTGTTTTGTGAATCGAAAAGGAAATCGCCAGGCGTTATTGGTATTGTTATTCATTGCATATCTTGTGAACAACCATGATTAGTATAACCGCTCATGACTTGTTTGTGTTCTTGGTAAAACTATTCACAAAGGCCTGACTTATGTATTGGTATGACTTTTATTAGTGAGACCTATCCTAAGTAATCACCTGAGATGGTATGATCGAGTTTGTGATTTTGTGTAAGACTAACTTTGGGTAAAGGGGAACCGATCCTAGTAAGAGGTGCAACACATCACAAAGGGGAATCGATCCTTGGATGAGGTGCAACATGTTTTAGCAGAAAGGGGAACCGATCCTATGGACATGTGCAACACGTTTTTAGGCAAAGGGGAACCGATCCTATGGACATGTGCAACACATTCAAGTTAGATACCATATATATGTGGGGAACCGATCCTAGTACCTAGTCAACCGAATTTTGGAAAACTAGTGTAACTATGTACAATACTCACATGGAGGTAGAACCGAAACTTGTTTTGGTAGAACCGTTAAACCCATGATTTGTGATTGAGTGTTTCTTGATCAATCGCATAGTTCTTGAAAGTCAGATGAACCAATTCTAAACTTGTTTGGAAGTGTGGCAAATCGGTTTCAAGATTGTAAGTATGAAAGAGGACTTACAAAGTAAGGATGTCGACACACTTTGAACACAGGCAGTAATGATTATCTTTTATTGTTCAAAGTTATTCCTTAATATCTACAGGAAGGAAATCCCAGGATCGAAACATAAATAAGTTAAGAATATTTTATTTAAGGTTTTTAATTTTATTTTAGGAAAACGAGAATTAGTAATGTACATTTAGTAGTTGAGATTTTCCAAAGAGATTTTCGGTCATTATTTTGGACATAGCATTTCCAGGAATTATGGAAACCGAATTTGGAATATATTGAATATCTTTGAGAATATTTTCGGTTTTTGGAAATTCCTTGGTGTCCAAACTTCCTTGTCTATATATACTTGAAGTTTGCATTTCTAGCAAACTAATCCTTCATGACAGCAAACTTCCTCGGTTGTGTTGTTACTGGTGAAGCCGCCTATTCGGAAAGGAGAGTAACCTAATTAGGCGAAATCTCTTACGGCCGCTCAGTTTAAAGTCTTATTTGGGATTGAGAAGCTCTATTAGTCCCGTTGGTGAGAAACTAGATAATTACGATTTATCTTGTGTTTTCGATTGATTTGATTGACTAACGGTGGTTGAACTTTGATTGCACCTAGTTTGTTTATGCTTGAGAATCTTCTCTTCTGATATAAGATTCACTCAAACTAGATCGAAGTTTTGACAGGGATCTTTAGACTGTTTGTAGATCTAAAGATGTCTTGTGATAATCCATTGTTAACAAACTCCGTTCTGTGCGTGATTGATCACAAGAGATTCAAGTTTGTGAATGACTATGACAAGCATAACATTCTTCAAGTTGACACTTCAATTATGAAATCCCAGCAAAAAAATTTGTGACAAATCAAATTTGACAGGCTTCAGGCACATATTGAACAACAAGCTGGATTAATAACAACCAAGCTGGTGATGATGATGAGGATGAGTTCGATGTAGTAGTACCTCTAGATAATTGAAGTTTAATTTGGCATTTTTATTTTAAACGTTGTTGTTGCATTCTATTTGATATTAGTCTGAAATGAATATTAATTTAAGTTTTAATTTGAAATGTTGTTGTTGCATTCTATTTGATATTAGTTTGAAATGAAAAGTTGATTACTTTGAAATGTTGTTGCAGTCTACTTAAATAAGTTTAAATACTCATTAATTTAATATTGAAAAAACAAACTACAAACAAAAATTAACAATTAAATGTTTAAACTAAAATACATAACTTAATAATTACGCCCACCCGCTCTTCCATACTCTGCCCAAAGATTCACTCTCTGATCTTCTCTTAAACTTTCATATGGATTATGGTTCTGAATATATAATTAGTGATTTGCCATAATTTCTTGCAAGCACGCCTCTTTGTGGTTGAATCTCAGGCCCCATATCTTCATCTTCATAGTTAGTCCACTCCTTGTGGCGATGTGTTTCCTGAATTACTATGTTACGGAGAATTATGCAAGTGAGCATAGTCTTGTGCATCTCACGGGGACTTAAACCACGATATAACCCACAGATAATAACGAAAATTTTCTCTGAAATTCCAAAAGCGCGTTCCACATCCTTTCTCAATGCCATTTGGCGTTTGTTAAAATGCCGGTATGAATGGCCCAATGCACCGAGAGGAGGCTGACGGTAACTGTTAGAGCACTGCTCGGTCGAACTCACAAGCGTTGCTATCTCAAGCTTGTTTGTCAAGTTTAGTTGCAAAAACTATTATAGCTAAGTCTCGTATTAGGATAGAATGTGTAGTTGAGCTTTAGACTTCACGGCGTTCATCGATTAAAGACGAAGAACTACTCAAGGGAACTTGTGCAACTTCATCAACAAAAGGGTTGTGGAGACTTGAACTCATCTATCACTTGGAAAGTATATTTATATTTTATCTCCTATTGATACAAAAGTCGTATTGCTATATAGACTTCATTATACACATTTGATATTTCGAGACGAGTTTATCTCGCTTATCTATTTATCGAAATATGTGTTGGTAAGCTTTCGCTTTAACCAAGTTCATCTTTTATTCTTGACGAAAGTCAAAAGATGATCATGTGAAAATCGACTTGTAACATCTTACATGGTTTGTGTGATGCAATCATTTGGTGTAGACTCGGAATGTTTCGTATTGATCATTTGATCACTTGAAAATTGCTTTGAAGCTAATAGTTGTGTGAGACATCTATTGTCGTATTCTAAGAATGTTTCAATGATTGAAATGAGAGTTTAGAACAAATAACCGTGATTGGATATAAACACAGTGTGCGTACTTGCATGTGTGTAGGTCCAAGTCCGAGAACCATAGTATGCGTACACGTACGCGCACTTGTTGATTAATGAATGTACGGGAACTTAGTATGTACCGTACGCGTACTAGCGTAAGTTCAAGTTCCGGAATTCAACTCAATTTGGAGGTATGCGTACATGTTCGCATACTGGAACCCAAACTAAGTCCGGCCACTTAAGTATGCGTTCCCGTTTGCATACTTGAGTAGGTTATGTTCTAAAATCGTGTTAGAGTGTAGTTGCAGGAAATCCTACACTACACCCCTCACAATAATCCACACAACTAAGACATTTGAAGATGAATAACAATGATTTTATTGATTAATTCCTTGAATGTTTACAAGATAAGATAGAAAAGAGCTAAAGAAATTACAATCACCACAAACTTTCTCTCTCCTAATGACTTGTTTAACACTCCGAAAAAGATCTCTCCCATCAACAGGCTTATTCAACTCTTTATATAGGGTAGTACACAAGGGATGACAGCTAAGCTGTCCTTTATTTTCGGGAATGACTTGCGAAATATCGCAAGTGTACAAATATATAATCTCGCAAATCTCCTAGACTTCGCTAAGTCTTCACACCTTTCTCGTGTTCTGGCTGTCATCATTCATTGCGTCATTTATGTTATTCTTCTGCGACGCCCTCGCAATGTCGTTATTTATTGATCTCGCGAAGTATAGATGTCGCGATATTCTGATCCTACATCTTGCCTCTTCTCATGTCTTCTCTGCGAAGGAGAGAATGTCATGAGAACCAATATTTTGAAATGCCGCAATCGTTGTTCGTCTTTATCTGTTACAATCCCGTACTTTTACACGGAATTTATTACACATGTTTCTTCTTCCACTCTTTTCTTGACACGTCTCTTTCAACCGTTTTTTCTTGACCATTCACGTCCCATCTCGCATTAAATGCATTTGTTTTCTCGAGAATTCTTCTCTCTATATATAGTTTTCTCACCCTCTTCTTCTTCTCTTTTACTTTCCCTCTGCAACTTTTCTTCAACTCTCTTCCTCCGCAATTTGCGTTTTCTGCTACTGTAAATCTTCCTTTTCTTCTTTCTCTTAATCTTCAATTCTTTAATCATTCCCATACTCTAAGAATGGATCCTCCTGGTCGTAAATATGAAACCCTTTTAGATGAAACTCAAAAGAAATTACAAGAGAAGGGTTTCACCTTGTCTACTATTCCCAATCAAGAATCTTCATCTATTCTTTCTGCAAAGTTGTTTACTGATCATCAGTGTGATGGTCAGAAAATCATAATCTCGCTAGGTCAAATCCTCACAGGTCTTCCCATTCCCCTGTACGATCCCGAACTGCCCTTGTTCTATGAAATCCTTGCTCATGAGAAGTTCTCGCGAGCTATTTATCAATTAAGTGGTGATTGCATCCGCCTAATGCTTGAATTTGCCAATCGCGGCGCTGGTAAGGGATCTCTATATCTTGATAACGTTAAAGATCCTAACTTCGCAAGTTTAGAGATAGTCGCTGCAAAATACACTGTAGAAAACTTCTTTGAAAATTATGAAGTATAAACATGAAGAATGATAAATCTCGCTGGGGTGCCCGATTGAAAAGAAAAGAGAACATTTCCGACGATAAGATACTCATGCTAGATATTGACTGGCATTCTGGCAAGAACAACGTTCCTCGATACTCTAAAGATGAGAGGTGATCTGTTTTTCCACTATTTTTGAGCGGACCTTACGTTTCTGGTTCTAATATACTCCCTGCGAATCTCGCAAATTACCAGCCTTGGGTATTTAATTGGCCCGAAAAGGCAAAAGAGGTATACCTCCTAACTTTTACTTATTTTACAATCTTCACTCCCTCTTATATCTAATCTTGCGAATTTTCTAGATCACCAAATTAAGAAAGAGCTACAAAAGAAATCCAAAAGCGAGTACTCTGGCGATACTTCGTTCAATCACGGATGAAGTAAGAAATATTTTCCTTATTATTTTTAACAATATTGTTGCCTCTGTTTCTTATCTTCATTCGTGTGCGAAGGTTGGCGTTGAAGAAATTGACATTCCTGAGGCTGCGAAGACTAAAGGCAAGAATAAAATTACTCTTCGCAAGGATAAATCTTCTGCTCCATCTTCTAAAAAATGGAAAATCCCTCCCTCTTCTCATTCTAATTCCCAAACCAGCGAAAATTCTGATGAAGATGAAAATGAGGTTGATACTTCTTTTGCGAAGGAGAATCATTCGGTCGAATCTGCTATGGCGCAATTGTCTAGTGTTTTCTCTGATTCTATGCAAGGATTGGGAGATGATCGTTTTTCTGCTACTTGCAAAGCTCTCGCAAATATCTGCGATGCCCCCCTGCTAGTGAATAATGATTCTTTTCGTGGAGTTTCCCGGATAATGACTCCCAGTTTCTTAAATGCACTTAGTGCCTTGGTATGTTCATATTTCTTTATTTCTTTGTGATTTCGATTATAAACCTTATCTTAACAATTTCTTTACTTTCCTTTATAGTCTGGGAGAGCTTCCTTTGTTGTTGCCTCAGACCTCGAGAAAAGACGCAACAATCTTGAAAAGAAAAATCTTCAACTTAAGGAGAAGAACAAAGAACTAGAAATTGAAGTTGCGACATCTCGCAAGAAGGATGAAAAATTCAACAGGTTGGAAGTTGAGTCTTCTACCCGTAAGGACAAAATATCTACTCTTCAAAGTGCTCATCAAAGAACTTTATGGTATAACACCCTTCTCTTTTCTTCATTTCTACTTTGTCATTTATTTTTCTTTGCCGACTTATCATTTTCGCAGACATTTATAATCTTTACGACGAAGCCATCCTTCTCCATTCATTCCCGAACCTATGGATGATGATGCTCTTCTCGCTCATCTCAATGAATCTTTAAGTAGTTCTTCAAACAAGATTAATTCTCTCTCATTAAATGAACTTCAAACCAAATTTCATCTCTTAGAAATTGAACATAGATCTAGTTTAGGTTTAGCCAACCGATTTAAACGTTTATATCTTAGCTCCCGGAGAATAATAATATTCTAAGGAAGAAAATTAGCAGCCTTATAGATGATAAGGATCGCATTGCTAATCAAGGTGCACAAGCATTAGCGAAATTCCAAAAACTATTCTTGAAGTCCAAATTGAACGAGATGAATCTCTTCGCCAAAATGCCATACTTAATGAGCGAGAAAATCAAATTCGTTCACTTCTTGTCATAAATAATGATGATGAATTCGCTTAGGCTGCGAAGGTTCTAGATAATGCCAGAAATAACTTAGGTGTTAGCGTCAGTCTTCATGCTGAGCATACTGCCTTGGTTAAAGATATGATTTCTGACAGAGAAGGTTGTTTACTGTTCTTCATTACTTTTCCGCCTCTTTTTTAAATAACTTAGGTGTTAACTCATTGTCATTTGTTCGCAGAATCTGAGAAGAGGTTTCAAACTAGAATCAAGGAACTTGAGTCTGAGAAAGCACAACTTGCAAAAGACTTCTCTCTTCGTAATGACAAATATTCTAAGTCAAGAAGCAACTACAAACTCATCAGAGCGAATTTCAATAATGATGCTGTCCGTTTTCGCAATCAAACTATTGAAACAGTTTGCAATGACCACAACATTCCTCTTTCTTCATATCCTTGTCTTCTCGATGAAATTCCCGAAAATATGCCTTCCTCGGATGTCTCGATAGTGATGCAAGCGAAGAAGAGGAATCGATAAAGAATCGATGAAGGAGAAGAATAAGTTGAAAGATTGTTCCATTTTCCTTTTTCTCTTCTTGTGATACTTGTACATTTATCCTTCCATTTTTGTAATCTCTTCAGAAATCTATCATATGAAAATAAATAACAAGTTTTTACTCTAATCATTCCCATACTTGCCTTTTATTTATTTTCATATGAGAGAAATTAAGTCGATAATCTTTAAGTAATGATACTTCTTAGTTTCGCAACTAATTGTTGCTAATTCTCCACAAATAAATGAAGAAATATAGTCGTATTCGCAAGCTTATTTGCTTACTCAATTTCTTGTGTTATCTTATCTTCATTTATGTTGAAATTCATCATTGCGACAAGATCGCAGGACGTCTTTACATTTTCATGTAATGACACATTGATCTTGTCTTATCATTGTTTTTGTGTGGTCTTATTTTGCCTTCCTAGTTAAAGGTCTTATTTTGCCACCCCTCATATTGCGTCAATATGATAGGCCTAAATATTCTTGCGAACATAAAGCCCCATGACATTGGGGTCTTGCGACAAAATCGCAGGACGTCCTTACACTTTCATGTAATGACCCATTGATCTTGTCTTATCATTTCTTTAGTATTATTGCCTCTGCAGGATGCTTTTGTTGCGACAATATGATAGGCCTAAAAATTCTTGCGAACTTGAAGTCCCATGACATTGCCGTCTTGCGACGAAATCGCAGGACGTCTTTACACTTTCATGCAAAGACCCATTGATCTCGTCTTACCCTCGCGTTAGTATTACTGCCTCTTCAGGATCATCGCACAAATATGACAAGCCTAAATTTTCTTGCGAAAATAGAGCCTCATGACATTTGCGTCTTTTGACACTTATCAGCTCCCTAATGGAGGGTGCCGCCCTTATCATCTCCCTGGTTGCCCCTTCAAGGAGGCGTACATCGGCCATACAAGACTAGCTCCTCCCATCCGGTCTTAACAACAACTGTTGTTTTCGCACCTCTTATCCCTTATACCTATAGGGTTTATGGTTACGAGACTGCACCCTAAGTGGAGTTTTCTTCGGGCCGAGTGCAGCATGTGCCAAGACTTGCCAAGAATGGCCGAGACACTTCAAATGCCCAGGCACTCTTGGCTCAACCGTGTACCTCGGCGCCTTGGTCATACACCGACTCCTTGGAAGAGACCCTCGGTCGTCCAACCAGGGTATAACCTTATATATATAGTTGGAAATCCAAGGTATCTCCCCCGGATAGGCTTTCATGGGCCCCAAATCTTCATGACCTAGGTTCCAGGGGTGGTGTAACCTTTTCCCTGAGCCATGTCAAGAGATACCCCCTTATATGACGCACTTTAGGTCTTACATTTGCCTCTTACGAAATATCATTCGCGAACTAGGGTGTACGCCATAAAGGTTCGTCCCATTCACTCACTCATTCATTTCTGTCAATTTTTGTAATCATTCATTGCTTTTTGATTATTTCTTCTCATCTTCTTTGCGAAATTATCACATAGTCTTGCTTCATTTTCTGAGATCTCGCTGTAATTATTTAACCAAACTTTCATCATATTCATATATCACGAGTTTTTCGCGCGCTCCTTCTTCGATCATCCTGACACATTTTTTTTTTTTTTTACATGACTCTAAAATCAATTATTTATTTCTTACACCTCTTACTCATGTTGCTTTATGTTTCTTCATTCATGTTTCCAAATATTTCCTTCCCTTTGCGAGACCATCGCAATTTTCAATTGTCTTCAAGCACTGATTTCGCAATATATCTTCATCTCTCACTTCTATTGTGTCTACCATCAGCCTTTCTCTTCTTTGTTCTTCTTTGATATTCCTTTTCCAATTCTTCTGTTGAACAACCCTTTCCTCGCAAGACTCCACATCGACTTCATAGCATTTTTGTCCCTCAGCCCAATCCCCTTTTATAACTCCAACACCATTGGGATGTGGAAATTTGATGCACTGGTGGTAAGTTGATGCTACACCCAAGATCTCATGTAACCAGGGTCGCCCAATTAATGCATTATAAGGGGATTCTACATCGACTATGCAAAACAAGATTTCAGTTGATAATCCATTCAATGGTATTCGCATGCGAGCTTCTCCTTTAGGTTTACTAGAAGTACCATTAAAACCATAAATCTTATATGTTGATGGTATCAAATCTTCATCTTTGCCCCCCATAGTCTTGTAGGTGTGGTAAAAAAGGATGTTTACAGAGCTTCCAGTATCAATTAAGATTCTATTTATTGCCCATGAATTTTCTACACCATCACTTTCATCATCAGCAGGTTTTGGATTAATTTCTAATCTTACCACTAATGGATTGTCATGCAACTCGCCACCCTCAGGTACTTCTTCTGCGGTAAAAGAAATAATCTGTGCTTGCCATTCTTTCAGTGGCGATGACTTCGCGATATTCATTACTTCTCTATTGTCAACATCTCTTGCGAAAACTCTGCTGAGAACACTATCATGAAAATCTTCAATTGTCCTGTACAAATGTACGATAGAGTTGCAGAACAAGTTTTTGGCCTTCGTTCCAACTTCTACTACAAATGTCTCTTTCCCTTTTGTCGTATTTACTCTGTGATTTTCTGGAGGTGTTGGTAATGGTTGAGTCTTCTCTTCACATTTTAAGAATTGGTTTAGCTTCCCTTGATCTATCATTCTGAGGATAATTCTTTTTATATTCCTACAATCATTCGTTAAGTGTCCATGAAAATGGTGATAGGAACAGAATTCATGACTTCACACCGGAGGTGGTTCATTCCCCATGTTCCATGGTGCAGGTATGTTTTCCATCAGGATTATAGCTTCCCATATCTTCTCCACGCTAGCGTTTAGTGGTGGCATCTTGATTTCTTCCCATACGACTCTATGACCTCGCTGTCCTCTATGATAATTTTGCCTCTGACCTCCATAAGTCTCTTGTGGATTATGCCTCTGTCCTCCATAGGTTTCTTGCGGTTGATCAAGCCTTTGAATTTTATTATTTCCGCCACGGTTGTAGAAATTTCTTTCTCTTTCAAATTCTTCCTGATCGCGACTCCCCATAGCTACCAATTTTTGCTGACCATCATTTGGTATCCTCACTCCTTGTTGACCTTGCGAGGTACTCGCCATAGTGTTTATCAATTTGGGTAACAAACTTGCATTCGCAGCTCCTGAACATGTATTCGCGACAGGGTATGATTCCATCTCATTTTGCTTTTCCTCTAGAGCAACATACTCCTCTTGAAGCTCTCGCAACTCAGTCATGGTGATTGTATTCTTGACTCTAAAAATTTGAATATACAACAGATTTGTCGCGAACATAGCATTAATGAATGATAAGATGAGATATCTCTCCTCCACTCGGCCAGCCATTTCACTACACATTGTCTTCCATCTCACGGTTAGATGCTTCAAACTTTCACCAACCCTTTGTTTTAACCCAAATACATCTTCAATACATGGTCGCGAGGAATTATTACTTATATATGCCCCTAAAAATATAGCCTGTAAGTGATTGAAAGATGTTATTGTATTTTTCGGTAGCCCTTCAAACCATTTCAAAGCTTCTCATGTCAGACTTGATGCAAAATATTTGCACAATATAGCATCATGATTCTCCCATTGTAGCATACATCTCATATAAGCTTTGATATGTTGTATCGCACAAGTTGTTCCATCGAAAATGCTGGTTAATGTCGGTAAATTGCACTTCGGTGGTATTCCTCTTAATTGTATCTCTTGTGTGAACGGAGTTTTCGCAGCTTCTTCTATTGCTTCGTCCAACTATCTCTTTCCTCATCCCCTTTTACTGTTCATCATTCCTCTCATTTCTGCCAGTTCTCTCAAAATTTGCTCATTTACATCAGAATTTGAATCTACTGGTCTTTTTAGTTCCGCTTCTCTTCGCCTGCGTTCATGTCTACTTTGACTTTCTTGTTCATCATTCTCTTCTCGTATTCCTCTGCGATCTTCTCCTTCATTTCTTTCGCGAATTCGCACACCATTATATCTATCGATTTCTCTTCTTTGGTGCCTATCAGCTCTCCTTTGTGCTCTTTCATATTCTTCATTAATATTATCATTGTTGCGATTTTGTTCTCGCCTTCTTTCTCTATTATCATGATTATTCTGGCGAATTGCCTCTTCTAACTCTTGTTCTTCCATTTCTGCTCTCAATCTTTCTCTCTCGCGAGCTAGACGTGCTTGTTCAACATAATTTCTTTCAATTTCATCCTCAATCTCTTTTTGCCTCCTCTGTGCTTCTCTCCCATGCAATATTCTTCTTCCTTCTTCTTGATTTTCTTCATCAATTGGATTATTTTGCCTCTGACGCTGCCTATTTCCTTGATTTTCATCATTCTGCCCATTTTGAAGAGTCTCGGACGTGGAATATAACGATCTTCCATCATTTCTCCTCTCTCGCAATGTTCCCTGCCTGGATTTTGCGCTTCTCCTTGGTTTTCTTCATCAACAGCTTCTGTAGGTAAATTTCTCCTTCTTTCCTCTCTAACTGATCTTGAGCTTGATCTTGTAGTGCTTCTCGACCTTCTCTTTGTAATCTCATGTTTTCCATCCTCAATTCATGATTTTGTCTTGTTAAATTTGCACGTTCCTCCGCCTCTAATCGTCTTTCTTCATGTATTGTTTGTCTCAACGCCTCTAATGCTGCGATCTCTTCATTTCCATGAATTATCTCTCCAATCTCTTCTCGGTCTCTCCCCTCTTGTCCATTGTTTACCAATTGTTGTTCTTCTTCCCCTTCGTCCACAGAGTCTGATCTCCAAGTATGCACGCTTACTTTATCATAATCCACAGTTCTATCCGCCACTGGTTGAATTGGTGATTGGATTTGATTTTCTTCATCATTCCTTATATTCCTTCTTGAGGATTTTCCCTTTTCATTTCTCTCTTCTCCGTCAAGTCTCCTACTTCTCCTAACAGTTGTTGGTTGCTCAGATGCATTTCTCCTTCTAACCATTTCTTAATTTTGGTAAACTGTTGAAAATTACATCAAATTCCTTCTCTACTACTCCAAATTCTTTCAAATCACGATGTCAATCTTTACTCAAACAGCTGTTTCTAGCGCCAATATGTAGTTGCAGGAAATCCTACACTACACCCCTCACAATAATCCACACAACTAAGACATTTGAAGATGAATAACAATGATTTTATTGATTAATTCCTTGAATGTTTACAAGATAAGATAGAAAAGAGCTAAAGAAATTACAATCACCACAAACTTTCTCTCTCCTAATGACTTGTTTAACACTCCGAAAAAGATCTCTCCCATCAACAGGCTTATTCAACTCTTTATATAGGGTAGTACACAAGGGATGACAACTAAGCTGTCCTTTATTTTCGGGAATGACTTGCGAAATATCGCAAGTGTACAAATATATAATCTCGCAACTCTCCTAGACTTCGCTAAGTCTTCACATCTTTCTCGTGTTCTGGCTGTCGTCATTCATTGCGTCATTTATGTTATTCTTCTGCGACGCCCTCGCAATGTCGTTATTTATTGATCTCGCGAAGTATAGATGTCGCGATATTCTGATCCTACATAGAGCACTGCTCGGTCGAAACCATGCGTTGCTATCTCAAGCATGTTTGTCAATGTTAGTGATCAAAACCATAAGTCTTGATTTCTAGTGTACTTATAGATGTCTCGGACTAGGACATAGATTGTGTAGTTGAGCCTTAGACTTCACGGCGTTCATCATTTGAAGAGGAAGAACTACTAAGGATAGCTTGTGGAACTTCATCAACAAAAGGTATGTGGAGACTGAAACTCATCTATCACTTGGAAAGTCTATTTCTACTTTATCTCCTATATTGAGACATAAGTCGTGTTACGATATAGTTTTCTATTATACACATTTGAGATTTCGAGTTGAGTTTAACTCGCATATTTCTCGAAATATGTGTTGGCAAGCTTTCGCTTCGACCAAGTTCATCTTATATTCTTGACGCAGGTCAAAAGATGATCATGTGAAAATTGCCGAGTAACATCTTACATGGTTTGTGTGATACAATCATTTGGTGTACACTTGGAATGTTTCGTTAGGATTATTTCAATAACTTGAAAATTGCTTTGATGCTAATAGTGTGTGAAAACGGCTACTGTCATCCACTAACAAAGTTTCAATGATTGAAATAAGAGTTTAGAACACTTAACCATTATTGGATATGACATGTTGTGTACTATTGCACATATGTAATCCATGTCCGGAAACCATAGTATGCGTACACGTACGCGTACCCGTCGGCTTGAGAAATCCGGGAACCTAAGTATGCGCACCCATTCGCGTACTGGCATAAGGTTCATGTACGAATATTTCTGTTGGGATTGGAAGTAAGCGTACCCGTTTGCGTACTGGCGAAACCCAATCTTGGTCTGGGTATTTCAAGTATGCGTACACGTTTGCATACTTGAAGGTTAAAGTTCTAAAATCGGTTGTGTACATGAACTTAAACAATTATATAATAAGGAATGCAATCTTTGCAAACCGTGGCTATAATGTTCATGAATTGATTCGAGTGAATCAAACCGATTTTGCTTCAATTGTGTTGTATACTTCTATGAGAATATAGCAATTGAACAACTCTTTAACTAGTTTCATTTGAGTCATTTGAACTAGTTATGGTTAAGATGAATAAGGTTGACATGAGAGTGTTCATATGGCTAACTTCTGTTAACTATTGTTGAGCCAACATGGTGTACATGTTTAGGTACGGTTACATAAACCTAAATGAGGGTACATTTCATTTGTGTATAACAAGCTAAGTTCGATCTAACGGTTGAAAGATATTAGCTTGGTTGAATCAGGTTTTTCATCTAACGGTGAATATCGAATGCTTTGTTACCAAGGTAACTTAGATTGCAAACCCTGATTTGAAAACTATATAAAGGAGAACTCTAGCAACTGGGAAACCTAATCCCCACACTTCTGTGTGTTACTAGTTGCATAGCTAGAGTCGATTCTCCTTTAACCTTAGGTTTCTCACGAGACCTTGTAAGTTAACGACTTGAAGACTTCATTGGGATTGTGAAGCCAGACCCAACTATTTTTTCTGTAGTTGCGTGTTCTGATCTTATCTGATTCTATCGTCCGAGTACTATCTTCTCTAAGATTTGCTCGATATTTAATCTCCGATAGGCAAGATAAAAAGTAATCACAAACACCTTCGTCTCATCGTTTGTGATTCTACAATATCTAGTTTCGCTTCCATACGATTTAGATTAATGTGAGGTGATTGATAATCCTAGGCTGTTCTTCAGGAATATAAGACCGGTTTATCAATTAGTTCATGTTCACCTTGATTTATCAAAAGACAGAATAAAACTCATAGGTATTTTTGTGGGAGACAGATTTATCTATTACAATAGACTTTTCTGTGTGAGACAGATTTGTTTATCAAGTCTTCGACTTTGGGTCGCAGCAACTCTTGGTTGTGGGTGAGATCAGCTAAGGGAATCAAGTGCGTAGTATCCTGCTGGGATCAGAGACGTAAGGAACACAACTGTACCTTGAATCAGTGTGAGATTGATTAGGGTTCAACTATAGTCCAGTCTGAAGTTCATTGGTAGTAGGCTTGTGTCTGTAGCGGCTTAATACAGTGTGGTGTTCAAAGATGGACTAGGTCCCGGGGTTTTTCTGCATTTGCGGTTTTCCTCGTTAACAAAATTCTGGTGTATGTGTTATTTCTTTTTCGCATTATATTTTGATATATAATTGAAATATCACAGGTTGTGCGTTGTATCGATCAATTAAGAAATCCAACCTTTGGTTGTTGATTGAAATTAATTGATCCTTGAACATTGGTCTTTGGTACCGTTCAAGTTACTACTCTTATATTCAATCTGGCTCGCAAATTTCTATTTGCTGATTGCAGATTGAATTGGGAGATAGAGATATAAACTCTTTGATATACTTTTCTAAAGATTGAGTCTGACTGTCTAGTTGATTCTCTTTAAAGTATATTGGAATAAGTCCTCTCAGATTGCCAAACGAATTGTTGGGTGTGGTTGTTGTACCCCCGCATTTTCAAATCGGTTTGTTCATGAACTAATACATTTATATATTAAGGAATGCAATCTTTTGCAAACCGTGGATATAATGTTCATGAAATGATTCGAGTGAATCAAAATCGATTTTGCTTCAATTGTGTCTTGTATACTTCTATGAGAATATAAACAATCGAACAACTTTCTAACTAGTTTCATTTGAGTCATTTGAACTAGTTGTGATAAAGATGAATAAGGTTAATATTAAAGTGTTCATATGGCTAACCTCGGTTAACTATTGTTAAACCAACTAAGTGTACACGCTTAGGTACGGTTACCCTAATCTAAATGTAGGTGCATTTCATTTGTGTATGACAATCTAAGTTCGATCTAACGGTTGAAAGATATTAGATTGAATCTAATCAGGTTTTCATCCAACGGTGAATATTGAATGCTTTGTTACCAAGATAACATTGATTGCAAACCCTGATTTGGAGACTATATAAGGGAGAACTCTAGCAACTGGGAAACCTAATCCCCATACCTCCTGTGTGATACTAGTTGCGACTAGAGTCGATTATCCTTTAACCTTAGGGTTTTTTAAAACCCTGTAGGTTAACGACTTAAAGACTTCATTGGGATTGTGAAGCCATACCCAATTATTTTCTTTGTAGCTGCGTGTTCTGATCTTGCTGTTTTCTATTGTGATTGAGTATTATCTTCTTTAAGATTTGCTCGAGATTTATTCTCCGATAGGCAAGATTTAAAAGTAGTCACAAACACCTTCGTATCATCGTTTGTGATTCCACAATATCTTGTTTCGTTAATCGATTAAGATTATTGTGAGGTGATTGATAATACTAGGTTGTTCTTCGGGAATATAAGTCCGGTTTATCAATTGGTTCATGTTCACCTTGATTTATCAAAAGACGAAACAAAACTTGTAGGTATATCTGTGGGAGACAGATTTATCTATTCAATATACTTTTCTGTATGATACAGATTTGTTTGTTAAGTCTTCGACTTTGGGTCGTACCAACTCTTAGTTGTGGGTGAGATCAGCTAAGGGAATCAAGTCCGCAGAATCCGGCGTGGTTCAAGAGGCGTAAGGAGCGCAAATGTACCTTGATCAGTGTGAGATTGGTTAGGGCTCAACTACATTCCAGTCTGAAGTTAACTTGGAGTAGGCTAGTGTCTGTAGCGGCTTAATACAGTGTGGTGTTCAAATCTGGACTAGGTCCCGGGGTTTTTCTGCATTTGCGGTTTCCTCGTTAAACAAAATTTCTGGTGTTTGTGTTATTTCTTTTCCGCATTATATTTGTTTATATAATTGAAATATCACAGGTTGTGCGTAAGTTCAATCAATTAGATAATCTAACCTTTGTTTATTGATATAAATTGATTGACACTTGAACATTGGTCTTTGGTACCGATCAAGTTATTTTTTATAATCGGGCTCGCGGATTTCTATTTGTTTGATTTGCTGATTACATTGTGAAACAGAGATACAACTCTTGGATATATTTCCATTGATTGAGTCTGACTGTCTAGTTGATTCTCTTGGAATTATATTTAAGTTTGTCCACATAGATTGCTAAGCGAAATATTGGGTGAGGTTGTTATACCCCCGCATTTTCAGTAACATTGAACCAAGGTTGACCATATTAGATAGATACCATCCACAAGATAATACCCATGAGTGTACTGATGGCCGTTGATTGTAAGACGGGCTTGGGGATAAATTCCATACTATAGGTCTTTGAACAGAAACGACTTGTGAAAAACATTAATATCATTTTGTGAACCCAAAAGACAAAAAAAAAAAAAAACGTGCCATATCCAACACTCATAAGAAGCAGCAACTTCAAGGATAACGGTTGGTTTCAGATCAATGACCCTTATATTGACAGGACCAACAAAAAGAACATCCTTGCCATACCCAATGCATATAGTCAAGACTAATTCCTGGAAATCCCCTATCCTCATTCTCCCTCAAAATTTGTCTAACATCTTCCTCGGTTGGTTTTCGTAATTATGCTGGACCAAAATTATTAACTATTACTTCGCAAAACAATGAAAGGTAAGTGAATGGAGTTGTTTTACCCATATGAAGGTACTCATCGTTCGCATCTGCTGGTTTGCCATAACCTAGAATCCTTAAAGCCGAAATAATTTTTTGTTCAGGACTATGATCCCTAATATTTAGTGCATCAAACTGATAATTAAATTGAGGTTCTACTCGACAAAGCCCTTCAATAATCTTTTTCACCAGGTGCTGAGGCATGCGAAATCGACCTTGGAAATTTTGATCAGAGTACACACAATTGGGAAGAAAATAATCGTGCATCAACTTCTGGTGGTAAAATTCCACTCTAGGTATTTGGCCCGAATGTACGAGCATCAGAGCGTCCATTAGTTGTTTATCTCCAACTTTCTCATCATTAAGTTGTTGCAACCTCCTTTCATGCATTTCTTGTTGTAATCTAAACCGATTCATAATAATATTCCCCTCTTCATTGGATCTCGCCATTGATGATTATGAAATTTAAATTTGCGAATATAAATACAGAAATTGGTAAAATATATGTAGAAATAGGTGTGAGTAATTTGAAGAAGTATAGGGGCGTGTCTATAAGACTAAAGATGAGGGAAATAGTTGTTATAAAATAGACGTTGAGCGATATAGTGTCAACCGAGCAACGGAAACTATGAGAACTATGACGCCAGCGATATATCGCCAACGCTTTAGTTAATAAATGTCAATAGAAACTCTATCGCTCAATGATAGTGGGACAACTCATTTTCCATGTCACCTGGTTTGCCAAGTCCCACAATGGGCCGAGAACCCGTATTTCCAAGCACAAAAATCAACTCGTTCCATATACACAATATAAACCATGATCCCGAATCGGTTAGAAGGGACGGTAAAATAGAGAAAAAGGGAGGGAGAAAAAATCAACCCCCAAAGGCGATGATGATGATGAAGAAGAAGAAAGGAGAAGAAACAAAATGCACAAAGATCGTATTGTAAAACCCTAGAGAAAAAATCAATTAAATTTTCTTCGATCTTTGAGCTTTTGATCTTCATCAATGGAAGCTTTAACCGAGCTTTGCGACCTAATTGTTCAAAACCCCTCTCAGTTTACATCAAAACTTTCATGGATTTGTGGTCGTTGTCCTCAACCAGGAGGTCCTCATTCCAATGGATCCATGAAAGTTACAAGATCTCAACTCAATGCAGTACTTGCTATATCCAGATTCATCTCAAAATGTCCAAACGAAGCAGAACTTCGACCTAAATCACTTCTTCTTGAGTTTTTGCAGTCGATTCCATTATCGTTTCGTTCATCATTTTGGCCACAATCCTATAAAATTGAGTCGATTACGTCATTTTATTCTGATTTATTAAGTTATGTTGTTAAAGCTTGTGAGCTTTGTAAGGATTTTGGAGATGAGGTTGGGGAATTTTTTGGAGGTATTCTGATTTCAGCTATTAATGCTTCTGGTGACGAAACTTTGATTTCTAGGGTTTTTTTGACTTGTGTTTCTCAATATTGTCCACCAATTTTGCAAGAGGATGCTGAGAAATTGGTTGGTTATTTATTAGAACAGTTTGTTATTGTTAATCCTAATTCTCCTAGGGAGATGCATTCGGGTTCATCATCAATTAATAGTTCACCTTATAATGGTAACCACGGGGGAAGATTTAACGATAATCCGAGTCCCGGGAATGAAATTAGTAATGTTTCTGGGTCATCCGGTAGTGTGAATTCGAGAGGTGTAGTGGTTAATGGAGGCAGCATTGTGTCAAGAAGTAGTGTAGATCAATCTGGATCGAATTTCGTGTATAATGATGCTGGACAAATTACGTTAAAACAACAGGTTGCTTTGTTTGAGGAGGAGTCAATTGAGAGTTTGGAGAAGAATGTTATTGCTCTGAGGTTGTTAGGGCATATAGCTGAGAAAATTCCAATGAAAACAGGAGATTTGGATCAAGTTAGGTTCGTTGCCAAGAAGCAGCTCCAAACTTCAGTTATTTTCCTTAAGGTATTTCAACATATTTGAGTTCCTTAATTTAATCAGTTTTTTTGGTATACTTTTTGAACTAAATATTGTTATATTCCCGAGACTTACACTGTAGAGAATTATAGAAATTAGATGAGGGGAAACATATAGAGATTATGTTAGTTTGTCTGTGAACTTAATTACTGCGGCACTGCTCACTAAAATGTGAAATCAGTGAGAGTACCATAACACATGTATTCAGATGGTTCATTTTACAATAGAATCCAGTGAAATTGCACATTCTCAATATTTGATAATTTTTCTTCAATTCGTTTTATTAATATAGTTGCATATTTTGCAGATAAGGAAGCGTGACTGGACAGAACAAGGGGCAGCATTAAAAGCAAGAATCAATACTAAGTTATCTGTTTACCGAGCTGCAGCATGGGTCCAAGTTAAATGTCTTGCTTCTCTTGACCCGGATATAAAATCATCCAAGAAATTGTTGCTCGAGACACTAGCTTTATTCATAGATGCTGCAGAGTCTTGTTTATACTCAATATGGAGAAAGCTGAGAATCTGTGAGGATTTATTTAGTTCGTTGCTTAGTGGTATTTCACAAGTTGCTGTTAGTCGTGGGGGTCAGTTGTTAAGGGTTCTGCTTATTCGCTTGAAACCTCTTGTTCTCACGACATGTGCTCAGGTTCGTCTCCGTTATGCTTTATTCCATCTTGAGATAAAGGTGTGAGCAACTCAGTAAGATTTATGATCTTTCTTGTACCATATGCTGAAACAGGCAGATACCGGGAGCAACAGCCAAGGAGCCATGTTTGAGAGTGTCACAAAGACCGGTTGTGAAATTATTGAATTTGGCTGGAGTAAGGACCGGGCCCCAGTTGAAACCTTTATTATGGGATTAGCTGCATGCATTCGGGAGCGAAATGATTATGAGGAACAGGTTAGTCTGTTAGTTTTGTTTCCACACCATACACAGTTATTTAATAAATTTTGATGTAATTACTATAAGATGAATGATAATATCAAAAGGTAGGGAGTATTACCAACAGATGATTATTAGTAAAATAGAGGCAAGCGAGAACCTCACAACTAGTTCGTTGAGTGGACACCCTGAACGTCCTCTAGAGAAAAGCTAGATTTTGTGGACACATCTCAACTTCAACGGAGAAAAACCACAAAAGTAATCAGTATGACCTCTGCCAACAGCCTTATAAACTCTTGCTATATCTCTCTTAAAGACGCTTCAAGAAAGAACACTTCAAGAACTTGAATGGAGTGATACCTGTTACCCGTTGGAACTCATTCCTAGGATCCAATAAGTCACCAATCTGATATTATTTCAGAAGACGAAACAATTTTAAGTGAACTCTTTTAACAGGAAGAATATGGGTAGATGCGATATTTATCAGCTATATACTGTACTAAGCACTCCTGCATTCGGCGAAAGTTTGTTTTCAAGACAGTAAAAAGTAATATCAATGGTTCACTATGCAGTGGCCTATGTTATTTCACTGTAAACCAATGAATCCTGCTATCTATAAGGATAAGAATATGTATGGTGGTTTTAGTTTGTAGATATCTGCTATACAGTTTTTTTAGCATCCCTATGCTCATTTACTTTTCTTCTCTTGATTTTCAGGAAGGCAAAGAGAAACAAGATGTCCCAGTTAAGCAGCTTAATGTGATACGTTTGCTTGCAAATATAAATGTTACTGTTAATAAGTCGGAAGTGGTAGATATGATATTGCCCCTGTTTATAGAAAGCTTAGAAGAGGGTGATGCATCAGCTCCGAGTTTGTTGCGACTTCAAGTATGGAATGCCTTTCCCTGAACACATGCATTTTAATTGTTTTTTGTTTTTTGGTTTTACTTTCCTCTAGGAAAGTTACAATATTTTAATATACGAAAAGGGCATGTGTGTGTGAGTGAGCGGGAGGGTGGGGTGGGGGGACAGATAATGAAAGGGGAGTAAAGAATTAAAACCTGGAATGAGTTGTGTTGCTATTGAAATAACCATTCTTTTTTCTCTTTTTTTCCTTCTATGTAGTTTGTTATGATAAAAGTTCCAACAACTAGGCTTTTGATGAGCAAGAATCAGAGGTCCTGAAACCATTTCTGTTATATTAACTACTGCAGATTCTCGATGCGGTATCACGTATGGCCTGCTTGGGGTTTGAAAAGTCCTACCGTGAGACGGTTGTTCTGATGACCAGAAGCTACTTAAATAAACTCTCGACTATAGGATCTGCTGAAAGCAAAACATTAGCTCCAGAAGCAACTACAGAACGTGTAGAGGTACATATATGATCTTGGACTGTTTGGTCTAGGGAGATGAATTTTGAGCTGTAACATATAACTTTCTTGATAATTTATCCTACAAATGGTATGCTCACTGGTTCAATCACATTCTAGACTCTTCCTGCAGGTTTTCTTCTGATTGCTGGTGGTATTAAGAGTCCTAAGTTGCGATTGGACTATCGTCACCGCTTGCTGTCATTATGCTCAGATGTAGGGCTAGCTGCAGAGTCCAAAAGTGGAAGGTGATAGCCTATTCGCCTGATAAATCCCTCCATGTTGTTGTGCTTACAGTGTGAATAATCCCATCGTGTGGTTCTCTCCTGTGCTAATTTAGTGCTGTTTCTCTATAATTGATTATCCTTCTAGCTTTGAATTTTTCTGAACAAGCCAACGAAATATATTTTCTAGAGGTTCTTTCAACCAAGAAACACCAGCATTTACTTATATGGGCAGTCTATATATGTTATTCCATAAATGCGGTTCCCAACACTCACCACTCTTTATACTCTAATTTTTGCAGGAGCGGAGCAGATTTTTTGGGACCTCTTCTTCCAGCTGTTGCTGAAATATGTTCTGATTTTGATCCGACAGCAGATGTTGAGCCTTCACTTTTGAAGTTGTTTCGCAACTTGTGGTTTTATATTGCTCTTTTTGGATTGGCACCTCCCATTCAGAAAAATCAACTTCCTACAAAGTCAATTTCTACTACACTTAATAGTGTGGGAAGCATGAGCGCAATGGCTCTTCAAGCAGTCGGTGGGCCTTATATGTTTAATGCTCAATGGTGTGTAGCTGTTCAGCTTATTGCTCAAGGAACCCCACCTCTTGTAAGTTGGATGATAATCTCATGTTATCTGAGTGTTTGGTAATCCGAGACTTTAATTAGCATAGATGATTCTGTTACTTTTTTTACTAGAACCACGACAATCCTGTTATCTGAGTGTTTGGTATTCTGAGTGCTTTGCAGGTTGTTAGCTCTGTTAAATGGCTTGAGGATGAGTTGGAACTTAATGCTCTTCACAATCCTGGTAGTCGTCGAGGTAGTGGCAATGAGAAAGCTGCAGTAACCCAAAGAGCTGCTCTTTCTGCTGCTTTGGGAGGCCGAGTTGAGGTAGCAGCAATGAGCTCGATCACAGGTTGAGTAAAATTCTAGAGACAGATAATATTTTCACGTAAAACTCGATTACACAATATTTCTAATCTAGTTGGTTGTTGCTTCCTGGCAAAACTTTTACGATTGGAGTTTTGTAGTATAATAAGCCCCGATTATCCCATTTCCCATAAATCTTTTGCAGGAGTCAAGGCAACATATCTACTTGCGGTTGCTTTTTTGGAGATTATACGTTTCAGCAGCAATGGTGGCATCCTTAATGGGGGCAATAGTGTCACTGCAGCTAGAAGTGCCTTTAGCTGTGTGTTTGAATATCTGAAGACTCCCAATCTGATGCCAGCTGTCTTCCAGTGTTTGTCTGCTATTGTTCATAGAGCTTTCGAAACAGCAGTGTCATGGCTGGTATTTCTCCTCTTACAAATTAATGCTCCCTTTGTTTAATTCAGTTCTTTTAGCTTGCTACATGATGTGTTAAAGATGCATTAAGCATTTAGGGTTCTCAGTTTCTCCATCATATTTTATTCTTCATCAATGTAATGTTGGGTGGGAAAAAGTCTTCAATTTTTGTATAACCTAATATAGCATTGATGGTTCTTGCGTTTTATCCCAAGGGTCCCAAGGGGATTAGGAATGTAGGATTTGAGATCTTATGGTTGATTGTCCCCGAGATCATAATAATTCAGCATTTTGTTGTTCCTTCTCCCTTACCATTAATATATCTTATGAAGATCAAGAAAAAAATTGCACGATTACGTGTACTGGATATATTTTTTTTCACTGATCTCCTCATTTTTATCACCTGCACTTCTAATACTTATTATGGAAAATTTACTATTAATAACCTCCGGGGAGGACCTGCATTTTCGATATGTTACACATACAATGATATTAATCAATTTTAACATACTGGGTTTCTAGGAGGAACGAGTGTCTGAAACTGGCAATGAAGCTGAGAGCAGGGAGGCTACCCTCTCTGCTCATACTTGTTTTCTCATAAAAAGCATGTCGCAGAGAGAGGAGCATCTTCGTGATATCTCTGTTAGTTTGTTGAGTCAACTTAAAGATAGGTTTCCGCAGGTAAATGTGATCTATTATGTTGTTCTTTTCCCCCCTAATTATTTTGGTAAAAAGTTGTTTATATACTTGAACTAAGTGGACATTTATGGAAACAGGTTTTGTGGAATTCGTCGTGTTTGGATTCACTACTATTTTCGGTTAACAATAACTTGCCTTCTACACTAGTCAACGATCCTGCCTCAGTAGCTACAGTTCGTTCTTTATATCAGAAAGTTGTTCGGGAATGGATTACTAATTCACTTTCATATGCTCCATGTACTAGCCAAGGTCTTTTACAGGTTTGCTAACAACATTTTTATATTTTTTCATTTTTCTTTTTGCTATATAAATTGGTCTGACTCATTGTTTGTTATTATTATACATTATCACTTTTTTCAATATTGAGAGTTCCACCAAGGGGGCTCTTTTCTTCTCATACATACCCAGTTTATTCATGAGAGAACTAGAATTTATTTACTTCCTTCTGCTATGATCTTTTTGATTTTCATGAGAATTGAGTCTAATGGAGACGTATATTCCATTTTGTCAGTTAAAACGGTGTTTTCCCAGTGCTCCCTATTCTTATTTTGGTTGTTTAATAACTATATTTTTCTAATTTCGAATAATTTGAAAGTTATGCTAGTTGTTGACAACCCTCAGTATTTGAATGTTATTCAGCTGCAATGTTATAACATCTTTTTCAAGTTCTGTACAAATGTCGTCTTTATCCCGTTTCAGGACTGTTAATTCTGTTTCTCGCACTTTTTCTTTTGATGGAGAACATCACTTTTACGTATCTCCTTTCTTAGGAAAGAAAGACATGTTGTCAGTTTATGTTAAGCTTTCATTTATTGGTATTCAAATTTCTTTCAGGAAAAGATTTGTAAAGCAAACACGCGAGAGAATACTCAGCACAATGCCGATGTGGTTTCTCTTTTATCCGAGATCCGTATTGGTACTGGAAAGAATGATGGATGGATGGGTATACGAACTGCCAATGTTCCTGCCGTTATGGCAGCTGCTGCTGCAGCTTCAGGAGGAGCGAACTTAAGCTTGACTGGAGCTCTGAGCTTTGAGGTGCTCTCCACCGGGGTAAGTAGTGCAACTACTAAATGCAACCATGCTGGGGAAATTGCTGGGATGAGAAAGTTCTATAACAGCATTGGCGGGTTTCAAAATGGTTCTTCACCAATGGGTTTTGGGGGGTTGGGTGCCGGCCTTCAGAGGTTGAGATCAGGTGTGTCTCCTCAACCGGAACCTCCAAGTGAGTCGTTTAATGAAATGCTCCTTAAAAAGTTTGTGGTGCAACTTCAACAATTTGTTAACACTGCCGAGAGAGGTGAAGCGGTGGATAAGTCATTGTTTCGTGAAGCATGTTCTAGAGCAACTGCATTACTACTATCAAATCTTGTTAGTATATACTTTACTACTACATTAGTGTTTCGGTGTTTTTTTATTTATACCTATCTGTTTCGTTATATTTTGTTTCTACAGCTATGTATTAATCTGGTAATTGTCTTTCCAGGGTTCTGATTCAAGATCAAACTTAGAGGGGTTTTCACAGCTCCTACGACTTCTTTGCTGGTGTCCAGCTTACATATCAACACCCGACGCGATGGAGACTGGCATATTTATTTGGACATGGTTAGTCTCTGCTGCGCCTCAACTTGGGTCTCTTGTCCTTGCAGAGCTTGTTGATGCTTGGTTGTGGACAATAGATACAAAAAGAGGGTTATTTGCGTATGAGGTTCGGTACTCTGGACCTGCGGCAAAGTTGAGGCCTCAGCTTGCACCTGGGGAGCCGGAAATGTTGCCTGCTAAAGATCCCGTTGAAGGAATAATTGCTCATAGATTATGGCTTGGGTTTTTCATCGATCGCTTTGAGGTGAAGTAGTCACAATCATTTGAAATTAATTTTATGCACAAGTTGATTATAGATTTTTTTTCCTTTCTTTTTTCCCCCTTGGCAATGGAGTTATTAGGGGCAATATGCTGGTTTATCACCTGTGTAATCCCTCAATGCTCTCAGTTGAAGCCCTCATGATATGAGCTGTCAACTAAAGACACAAGATGCTAATGCACACACAGTGTAATGTTACATTTTCTAACAGTGGCTTTCTTACTGTGTCAATTTTCCATGGCGGTTCTGAACATGTCTCTTGGATGTGAACTATTTCACTTTGTGGGTTTGCATTTTGCTCATCTCAATGTTGGTAGTTATGTAAAAATTAAGCCCTCATTTATTAGCTTTTGTGGAGGTATTATATACTTCATTGCAGGACTTTTCTGATGCGAGGTCTTAATTTTTCTGACTTTTGCTTTCTGGTTTATGTAGGTGGTTCGTCACGATAGTGTTGAGCAACTCCTGCTCCTTGGTCGGATGTTACAAGGAACCATCAAGTTCCCTTCACAATTTTCACGGCATCCTGTTGCTACTGGAACCTTTTTCACCATGATGCTTCTTGGTTTTAAATTCTGCTCTTGCCAGTGGCAGGGCAATCTGCAGAATTTCAGATCAGGGCTGCAATTGTTAGAAGACCGTATATACCGGTGACTATATATTCTTTTCCTTCTCAATTTATTTCCTTTTTTAGTTGCAGTCCTCGGCTCTGTACAACTTTATCCTTTATATCTAGTATCCTTGATCTTCGTAATCCCCTCAGCCATCTTTGAATAGCCTCCTGATTTGGAACTTCTTAAACCGGCATTTTTGCTTTCTTCTTGTGATTTCTCTACATGTTTCAATTGCTTGAGTTAATTCTTGATGACTCATGGCGTGCAAAAAGATTTGAGCTGTAATCGCTGTCTGTATTGGTCAATTGTTGCATTTGTCAAAGATAATTAGTATTCTTTGGTACATGATCATGACTTAGTGTTTACACAAATAGTTTATGTATTAACATTGAAAAATAATTGCTCAAGTTGGTTCCTCGTGCATAATACAGAGCCGCCCTGGGTTGGTTTGCTAATGAACCTGAATGGTTTGACATGTGCGACAAGAACTTTGCTCAGAGTGAGGCTCAATCTGTTTCCTTATTCGTGCATCATCTTTCAAATGAGCGGGTGGATGCTCTCCCATCAGATTCCTCTTCAAAAGGCTCGGTGCGTGAAAATGGAAGTTCTCATAATGACATGGTATGAATATTTTCCATGAAATATCGAAATGGAATGCATAGCAGATTTTTTTTGTTTTGCGTTAGTGCGGAAGCAATTTTCTCTTACTTTTCTCATATCCTTAGATTTTGAACATCTATTGGCGGCTTATTTCTTCATTTTTTTCTTTTCTTTTCAAGAAGGATCAATATCATCCTGTTTGGGGTAAAATGGATAACTACACAGCTGGAAGAGAAAAAAGGAAACAGCTACTGTTAATGCTATGCCAGCATGAGGCCGATAGACTTGAAGTTTGGGCAACTCCTGTGAATACAAAGTATTTGCTTATTTTGATCTTCATGTAATGTTCCTTGCAAATTCGTGATAACGTCATTTATTTCATATCTTCTTGTTCTCTTCTCAGGGAAAACACATCTTTTCGACTGAAAGTTAGTTCTGAAAAATGGAGTGAATATGCTAGGACTGCATTTTCTGTGGATCCTCGCATTGCCTTTTCCTTAGTTACAAGGTTCCGAGCAGTTTCGCCTTTAAAGTCCGAAGTTTCTCAGTTAGTTCAGGCATGTTCCTTTATCTGATATTTCTGGGTTGAGTAGTTAGGTGACTTTACCCTTGTAGTGTCATGATGCATGCCTACTAATGAAGCTTGGGGACGTACTCCCTTCAGTTTCCCCTTCATGATTTTGACATGAGCCTTATGTTAGATGGGTGTGCCAAACATCTATATTCTGGCCATGGCACTCGTATTTATTGGAATTAGTATTAACACCAGGTTATACCATTTTTCTGGTTAAGAGTTGCAATCCGCAGATTGAGTAAGTTTGTGATTTTTATATCCTTGCAGTTGCACATAGTGGAGATACGCAGCATAGCTGAAGCACTACCATTTTTTGTCACTCCGAAGGCAGTTGATGAGAATTCAGTACTTCTGCAACAACTGCCACACTGGGCAGCTTGTTCGATTACGCAGGCTCTTGAATTCCTGACACCTGCATATAAGGGTCATCCACGTGTTATGGCTTATATCCTTAGAGTTTTGGAGTCTTACCCTCCTGAACGAGTCACCTTTTTTATGCCACAACTCGTGCAAGCTCTCCGGTATGATGATGGGGTGAGTTAACTACATTCTCCTCATTGATTTATAGTCTGAAATTTTCTGTGCATTTTATATATCATTCACATGTCTGTTGCTAGTACTTGTTGTCAATGTTGTTATATCATTGTATAAAGTAATGCTTTGCTCCATTTTGCAGAGATTAGTGGAAGGTTATTTGCTCAGAGCAGCTCAGAGGAGTGATATATTTGCCCATATTTTGATATGGCATTTACAGGTGGGTACTGTAGTATATTTGTGAAGTTTAACACGGCTATGCTGTCATGGTGATGGGAATTATGCTGAATTTTGTTTATGTTACTCATCATTTCATGCTATAAATCTAAGAACAGAATGTTAAAATTCTTGAGTGCTGTGAATTGCAGGGAGAGACATGCAGCCCAGAGGTAGTGGTGAAAGACCCAGCAGTCATTGAGAAGGTACTCTCTCTCTCTCTCTCTCACACACACACACACGCGCGCGCGCGCGTGCGCACTAGCATATAAGGATGCATAACATTTTTCAAATGTGAAAACGCATACAATCAAACATCATGATTAGAAATCTATTATTTTGTGCTAACCATGCTTGCATCATTTTTGAAATTCTCATATATGATTGGTTTTGTATCACTTCTGCATTTCTGTTCACTTATGCTCCTATTCATGAATCCAAAATATTGAAGTAGCATATCTTGCCAAGGCTCAGTAGTGTTTATCTGGCTGTGCTTTCAGAATACTGCGTTTCTAGCACTACTGCCTGTTGTTAGGGAGCATATTGTAGAGGGATTCAATCCAAAGGCCCGTGACATATTTGAAAGAGAGTTTGATTTTTTTGATAAAGTCACTTCTATATCTGGGGCATTATATCCACTTCCTAAGGAGGAGCGGCGAGCTGGTATTAGGAGGTACTGTACTTTGTGGATCTGCATGCTCCGCGTGTATATATCATGGTAACTATTTAACTATTTAATTCTTGTGCTACAACAGGGAACTAGAAAAGATTCAAATGAATGGAGATGACCTTTACCTACCTACTGCTCCTAGTAAACTAGTGCGGGGTATTCAGGTGGATAGCGGGATCCCACTACAGTCTGCAGCAAAAGTTCCTATAATGATCACATTTGATGTGATAGATAGGGATGGGGATCCGAGGGATGTAAAACCACAAGCTTGTATCTTCAAGGTAAGCCTATTTGGCTATTTGTATAGCCAGTTACAACAATCTGCTTATGGAGGGATTTATTTTCGGCTATCTCCTCTTGTGTTTATAAACAATCATGCTATTTCACACCATATATAGTACTATATTACTCCTGGTAATGGTAGCTTCAATCTTGTTCATTTTATATAGGTTGGGGACGATTGTCGGCAAGATGTTCTCGCTCTTCAAGTGATTTCTCTTCTTAGAGACATTTTTGAAGCAGTTGGGCTAAATCTATATGTATTTCCCTATGGTGTGCTCCCAACTGGTCCAGAGAGAGGCATTATTGAGGTACAGTTGTCTCTTCAACTGTATAAAACTGCCACCTCGGTGACATCATTTAATGGTGCTGCGTATCTAATCTCAAATCCAAAAAAAACAAAGTTGATCTGAGGTTGTGTAGATTTTCTTATTTTTCTTTAGGTTCTACCATATTATTATCTAAACACTCCGTGAAACCTGGTTTTGAAGGTGGTCCCTAACACACGGAGCAGAAGTCAAATGGGTGAAACCACTGATGGTGGTTTGTACGAGATTTTCCAACAAGACTTTGGGACCGTTGGGTCTCCCAGTTTCGAAGCTGCTCGTGATAACTTCATTATCAGCGCTGCAGGTTATGCAGTTGCCAGTCTTTTACTTCAGCCAAAAGATCGGCACAATGGGAATCTACTTTTCGATAAGTATGATATGATTCTCTCACTCTATCCTGTGCATTCATTCAAATTCGATTTTGAGTGCTAAAAAATTTACAAGAGTTGTACTTATGTTTGACTAGATAATACTTAAAAAAACTATTCCTATTTGTAGTCATGTATGGTAAGTTTTTATTGACAATTGCATGATCTATTCACTGTGTTATAAAAGGCGTTCATGATATAACTTTAGCTAATGATCTATGTTTGTGCTGCAGTGTGGGGAGGCTCGTTCATATTGATTTTGGTTTTATCTTTGAAATTTCACCTGGAGGCAATATGCGTTTCGAAAGTGCACACTTTAAGCTGAGCCACGAAATGACTCAGTTGCTTGATCCATCTGGTGTAATGAAAAGTGAAACATGGAACAGGTTTCTTAGGTGAGGCTAACTCTTGTTTGTTCATATTTTCTTGCTTCAAATTTTAGTAATCATGCTGGCTCAGCACTTAATATACAAGTTGATTTTGCTAATAAAATCTCCTCACATTTCCACTATTACAGCTTATGCGTGAAAGGTTATCTAGCAGCTCGACGTCACATGGATGGGATTATCAATACTGTACTGATGATGTTAGATAGTGGGTTGCCTTGCTTTAGTAGGGGTGACCCAATAGGGAACCTACGGAAGAGATTTCATCCTGAGATGACTGAACGTGAGGCTGCGAATTTTATGATCCGTACATGTGTAGATGCCTACAACAAGTGGACCACAGCAGGTTATGACTTGATTCAGTATTTGCAGCAAGGCATTGAAAAGTAGCGAGAATGCTTGATGCAAGTAGACTACCCTCATTGTACATCATGTTTTCCTCCACTTCGAAACTGTAAGTTGAAATCCCTTGTAACTCTGATATATATGTAGTCAAGATTCCTTTTTTTTGTTGTTTTCTTTGAGGCGCCATCGCTACTTTTCCCGAGCAGTTCAAGTTCTATATTGTACCGAGTTAGCGAGACTTAAGGATTTGTAGATGTTTGTAATATAATCCCCAAGTCTTCATTGAGTAGTTATCCTTTTCCTCTCAAATTTTCGCAAAGGATAGCACAGGTTTTCAATTGAACCACATTAACTGAAGCAGCCCATCTCTCTGAGTAAGCCTTATTCTCAGAAAAATTCTTTTATATTTTTGAAACAAAACAATGAATATTCATTAAACCAGGCCAAACGCCATGAAAGCTGCAAGCACACTTTTCCCACTTTGAGCCTATAACTAACAGAGTCTGGGAGGTGAACTCTCTGGACCTTACAACACATCATTTCTGGCAAATTTTGCAAGTTTATCGCAACTTGACTGCTGCTCTTTCTAATCAAACACAACCATACAACCTAGACACTTGACTACAGACTTGCAACAGCACAACCTAGACACTCAACTACAGGCTTACAATCAAGCATAGCTGAGGACCAATGATGCTATCAACGACTTTTTTGCTATCACCTAATAGGCTAATACTAATACATTCTGCAGCGGCAGTTGCACAATCTATTTGAAGTAATACACTCTTAGATGGACAAGGTCCAGGGACGGTATCAGGGGTGGCTTACCCAGGCTGAAGCCCACCCCAAAATTTCTAAAAAGATGTTTTGTTAGTGTAATTTTTAATATTTGTAAAATTTAGCCCAGGTGTAAATTTTAATTAGCCCATTAATTGTTAAGATATGATTCTGCATGGAAGAAATCAGAAGATTTTGGAAACTGGTCCCGCATGGATTAATTTTTGAATAGCATCTCAACCGTTCAAAGGCTATAAGGAAAAACAAGTATTCATGATGTTACTTAAAATCACGTATTGAATGGGCTCACCTGTTACGTGTCAGTTTGATAAAATAAAACTGTGTGTCAAATGGGGGTGTCTTGTCCTTAACTAAGCAAGCGTTTGTCCACCTTTAAAAAAAGAAAAAAAGCAAGTGTTTGTCCAAAAAATCATTTTTCTTCTATGAAGTGACTACAATTTTATGTATATCTATGTATAATCTAAAAATGCAGTGTATTCATGAGACAAAAATACAATATGTCATGACTTATTATGCGTATATGTACAAACTCCAAATATTTTTGCATCCCTATAATAACCTTTAAAACTAGAAAAAAATTGGGCGGCCTTCGGCCGCTAAATAAATCAGGATTTTTATTTTCGATACGCAAATTATTCCTCCCTAATATTAGTTACAAGGTGAAAAAAGCTTTATGCTCCAAGGAAAAGAGATCGTGTGGCATACCCATACTCAGCTTTAAGTATATTACCGCAGTGGTTATTCTTGCAGTTGAGATAAATTAAGTTGAGAGTTCGAGAAAAAAAAAATTAGCCCACCCAAACATAAATTCCGGGTTCCGTCGCTGACAAGGTCGGACAAGATTTTCGCCATTTTCTCCGGCAAACTCAAACGACAATGAATTTAAGTCTAATATTTTAATGATATGTTCCTATTATAAGACTTTATATTCCTACCAAAAATGAATGCAATTCGAAATAGCAAACCTGACCATCTACCGATCTTAATTTCAACCGTTAATTTTGAACGGCTGATATTCAAAGGGGTAGTTGGTGGTTTTATACATCTCGAACTGTGCTAATTTTTTGTAATAATGTAGAGTCCTATAAGAAGAATATACCATCAAAATATTAGACTTAAATTCATTATCGTTTGGGTTTTGCGGAGAAAATGGCGCAAATCTTGTCCGACCTTGTCCATCTAAGAGTGTCCATGGATCCTCCCTCATTTTAAGGTGCCATAAAAACATTTGACATTTTTTTATTTTTTTTTTGCTAGGAAAGAAACAATTCTATTAAAAGATTTAAATTACAGGGTTTTGAGTAGTGAAGTGAGGCTGATGAGACAACCATTCATCTGTTACCCTGTTCTGCCTACAATGCTTGGCTGCCTTATCAGCCAGTGAATTGAAACTTCTATGAATGTTTTGAAATTCAAAAAACTGAAAAGACTCGATACTTAAAGCGTATAGTGCTGCTGTACCAACTGGTTTGACATTGTTTATTAAAAAGATGAGAAATGACATTCTTGGAGTCGCTGAGAATGCAAATGTTGTCCACCCTTCTTGTTTTGGCCCAATTAATTGCTTCCCAAACCGCTAAGCTTTCAGCTTCCTCGGCATCTCTTATTACTTCTGGATGAGTTTTGCATCCCTTGAAGTTGCCTGCAATATCAGTAGCCACAATACCAATCCCTGGTCTGTTAGTATTCATATCATAAGAAGCTTCACAGAAAAGTAACAAACAATCCTGCGGTAAACTTTTAGTTCAAGTGTGTCTTAAAGTATTTGGGATTATGACATTATCCTGCATATTCGAGGGAGCACTAGAATCATGTTGCATGTCATTAGTTAACCTAACAACATACCTAGCAGTGGAGTCTTTATTCAGGCTTAGGTTTTGAAAAATATGCATACATCTATCCCTCCATATACACCAAGTAGTTGTGAAAATAGCACATTTGTGGTCCAAGGGTAAGGTACTATCTAGAAGATCTTTTACCCAAGCTTTAATAGTGATAGCAGAATTTTGATACTGCAGAATATGGACTCCCCATGGGACTGAGTTCCACACAGATATAGCAAAATCACATTGCATAATAATATGCTCAGCAGTTTCAGTTACATTAGTCCGGCACATGCTGCAAATAAGATTATGAGAAGGATTATGTCTACCAACTCTGTATTTTGAGGGAATAATATTTTCATAGCATTTCCACAAAAACAACTGAATTTTAGGAATAACAGATAAACTCCAAATGGTTTTATAAATTGGATCATCAACTAACATATTAGCACTGTTATTAGCTGTCCTAGATATGATATTATAACATGACTTAACCGAGAAAGAGCCAGATTTAGTATGAGGCCAAATCAATCTATCAGATCTTGAAACTGGAATTCTAGTGTTAAGAATCTTATTGCTATTATCAGGGGTGAAAAAAGCCTCAACCAAATCACGATTCCAGTCTGAAGTAGAATTGTCAATAAAATCAATAACCATATAATCATGATTAGGGTAATTAAGACACACAGGTTCAGACCTATCATGGATCCAGTTATCTCTAAAAGCATGAATATTAAGACCATTTCTAAATATTTAGGTCCTTTGTTTATTGGTAGATCTAAAACTCATGCTTTCACTCACTTAGCTGAGAACTTTGATAAGACTGTCCCTAACTGGAAGGGCAAACAGCTTACTCAAGCAGGTATGTCAATAATGGTCCAGAATGTTTTACAATCTTTGCCTGTTTATCACATGAATTATTTTCTCTTGCCTGATAACTTAATCCATAAAATAGAAGCTAAACAACGTGATTTATGGTGGGGAAAGAGTAGTGCTGGTGTTATTTATCCTAAAAACTGGACTGATGTTTGTAGACATAAATCTAGAGGGGGACTAGGTTTTAGAAATCTAAAGTATTTCAATACTGCTTTACTTACCAAAACTGCTTGGCGAATGATTCTTTCCCCTGATGCTCTGTGGGTCAGAATTTTGAAGTGTAAACATTTCAAGAACAGTCATCCCTTGCAGTATGTTAAACCTAAGAACTGCTCCTGGTTCTGGACAAGCATTTGTGCTGGCATAGAGATTCTCAAGAAACACTCAACATGGGAGGTTATAAATGGTCTTAAAAACATTTGACATTTACGAGGAATACTGGGGTGCCATATATTTAACCAGTACATGGAGTCTTGCAAGATGAATGATGTGTTGGTTGTTGCAATTGAAAATGACATTGTAAGTAGAGTTCACTATGAAGTGCCTGCTCAGTATGAGTAAAGAACCATCTTATCTTGTCATCATCATAAGCAGCAGTTGATCTGATATTGAGGATCATATTCATCTTTCTTTGAGTGAAGTAGTTCTGAAGCAAGTTATGGCCTCACATTTTGGTGTGCTTGTTTATGAGATTTTGAGTCCGCATCGAGTGAGGAATTTCATCATCAATATTGAAGTTAGCTTGTAAATCCTCTAGAGTAAAACCTTCAACCCAAATCGTCGTGAAAAACAAAAACATTTTCCCGATCATCAATCTGCCAAGTGTAGAACTTTTTGACCGAACTAAGACTATTGTAAGTCGCACAGATTTCTTCTAACTTTTAGCGAACACTTGTGGATACCACCACATCCTATATGTTTCCTATAAGCCCACGACTAATATCTTAGACAATTGGTTTGGGCTACGTGAAAACGTGAGTTGCGCTTAAACCTACTAACTACAACCAGAAATTATGCTATTGGATATATGTAATCTGAAAAGCCAAATACCGATGTTACCTTTGAATCGTTTATATTACATTTATACCCTTTACCCTGAAATAAGTATATTAGCTTTTAATAACATTCACAATCCTCAACGACTCAAGCTTTCCACTGTCAGATTTTTTTTTTGAATAATTCTTCAAATTCGAAGAAGTTTGTCTATCGAAGCTAACCCGAACCATCCTTGTATTTCTTAATAAAGCGATGGAAAAACGAACCAGATTTATAATCGTAGAACTTATTCATTGTGGTTTAGTAGCCGGTCTGAAAATGTTGGGGAGAAACACATTTTTTGGCGAGTAGATGAAGGGAAAGGGAATAAATGACACTAATGCGAAATCCCAGGTGATTATTCATCATCATTTTTAATTTCCATTATTTCTTGAGTAATTTTTTAAAGTTTCTTTAGAATTTGTTTAATGGCGGCCGTGGTTAGTTGCAGGATATTCTTTCATATAGTTAACAACACTGTCGAACATCAAACTCGTCTTTTTTTTAAAAGTTATTCCAATGCTTAGTTCGGCCACTTAGGTTGATATGATGACCAACCCCTTTAATTTGACTGGTCAACAAAGACAAAACAAACGTCAGGAAAATTTAGAAGTTGTGCACCCCAACCCAAGTCCTTGATTGACTTTAAATGTTTAACGGAAATTGTCTTCATTGATTCAGGGCATTGGCCGCGACTATGTTTCGGCCGTGATTTGATCCATAGCGAACGAATATATCGATCCGTGTACCAGAAAAGGGATATGAGGTTCCTTTTATGTGCTTCAAACTTGAAAGTACCGGAATCTGAAGAGACCAAATCGTTTCGATTCCCTAAGATCCCCACTCGCATGGTGGTAACCAATTAACTGGCACTCCCTAAATTTGAATTGTTGTCTTTTTATGCAAGTTATGTTAAATTGTGACGCTACCCATTACCTTTTAGTAATAAATTAACAAAATCTAAACATTTTATTCCAGTTACAGAACGAAGGAGCAGGGGATTACAACCGACAAATTTGGTTCGAAAACTACAAAACCGATGAAAAAAATTGTTTCAAATGAGGAAGAAACTAGTGTGGTGGAATCAGTTGCACAACATTCCGATTCACCCCATGATGTAGAAACTGCATGGCCTAATATTGGTGGAACAGAAGTAGTTATAGAGGAAGAACAACCAGATAATTTTGATGACCAAGTTGATGAGGGAGATATCGAGGAAACAAATTCAGTAGAAGGTGCCGAAGAAGTTTCCGAAAACAAGAAAAAGACTAAGAAAAAATGTTAAGTTGGCAGTTGGACGAGGAATGTGAGGAGGTTCGTAACAAACGAAATAGAATGATATGTGGGAATCCCCATTGCAATGCGGTACAAAACAGAGGGTGTGTCCTCGCACCATCAAGGTCGAGACTTGGTGCGCACAAGGTTGTTGTTGGATAACTTGAAGTGGGACGACACCGCGTATGTGAAATTTGACCCATATGTTGAACTGGAGATGCTTATGAAAAAGAACCGATTTCTTTGTATCATGACCCCTTGTTTTATTGTGGTGGGTACACACTGTACAATCCAACCAGAGTCATGCACCAACTTGGTTACCACCAGCAGAAAGTGTATATTAAGTTTCAAGTTGATGTGAAGAAAAGTAAAAAACCGAAATACATGTTTAAGTGCCAGTTCAATACAAACCTAAGTATGCTCCAAGGAATGGGTTTAGAGGGACCAGACTCACAGGAGTTACATGAATGTGGTAGGGTTGGCATAAGGTATTGAAGCATCTGCTCAATACAAGCAATTTTTTGAATCAATCTCGCATTTGCAAGTGACTAGCCCAAATAAACCTATCATCTGGGGCAGCGAAATTCAGGATCTAGTCGAGTACAAGAGAATCTTGGTATAATTTTTCTTTTATATCGTTCATTTTTGTTTATAGAAACCATCTTGAATTGTAACCCTAATTATTTTGGTATGTAATTCGCTTGATAATACCTTTTTTTTGACCGAACCAGTCCACACACACACACATCATCTGATTTATTCAGTTATTTTTCAAATCATGTAGTCGGAACGGATCAGGAATTTCTCGAATTGGTACAATGTCAAAAGACACTGGGTAATCACCAAGAAAGCTGAATGACATCATTTCCAACTTTGGATGCGAAGGTGTCGACTTTCTATACGCTCGTTTTATCCCTGAGCATGTTCCAAGGATTGGCGCTAAGAGGGGGAGGAATACAATAGCATCAGCCGAAGGATCTAAGCCGAAAAGAATAAAAACCAAATGCACTAGTCGGTGGTGGAAAGCAATGATGGTCAAGGTCGCGTTGGGGTTGAACAATGAGAACAAATTTTCTTATACTATTGTTGGTGTTATGGATACATTAAATTAGTTACTTACTGTCTTTATTTTTTCATTTTTACTGTCTTGTTTAAGAAAATGATTGTGGATTTGAAGAGAGTTTAAAAATTCTAACCTTGGTAATTCTTTGATCTGAACATTTAAAATCAATTTTCTCAAGAAAATTAATAAATAATAAAATTTAGCTCAATATCTTTCATCTTGTATGTTTGTTCGATATGTGAATGTATAACCAACAATGAAAGATTAACAAACTATGAATAACGTTAGATTGAATCGAAACCTGGTATAACCTTAAGTAGTATTTCGTTAGGTTAAATAAATTTATATGATATACGAATTGTTCGTCAATGGCAACATTATATAACTAAAGTTGTGCAATCACCAAATCTAAATCTTCAAAACTGATAAGGTTATTTATACCGGTCATCACGTCCACAACTATTCTTATACAATCTAACCGTAGGAAAACATATATGTTTCAATACATTACATTACGATCATATTGTCCTTGCATCACGTCTTTAGTATACCACTACTCAAATCACAATTTATCCTCTCCTGGTAGTTATTTTGCTTACATCGTACAACATCCTGGAACCTTCATGAAGATGTGACATACTTCAAGACATGCATCCTTCCAACCCAATGATTTTCTAGCTTGCTCACCTTGTATTCCATCATTTTTCTTCCCAAAGTATGAACAAACAGGTATGGAATCATTGGAAGTTACACCATCGCTATTTTGTGTTTTAACAGATGTCACCAAGGTGTTGGAAATTCCTAAAAGAGCGTCAGCATCTGCAACTTGTTCACTCGGCTTTGTAACTGTGGCCTATTCACGCCACCAAAGAACATGAAGATAAGAAGGAGATGTCTTCGAATTCGGGTCTACAAATCAAATATACCTCCGAAATCACATCGACCTTATATGTTATCACATGGAATGCGTCATATATTAGTTTATAGTTACCTATATATATGTGTGACGATGCCATTCACTCTCAGATGCTAGTTCAGCTTCCCACATACCATGTTGATGTTCATATACCTTGTTAGAGCATTGCTCGGTCGAACTCACAAGTGTTGTTATCTCAAGCTTGTTGTCAAAGTTAGTTGATCAAAACTATATCTTGATTTCTAGTCTACATTTAGTCAAGTCTCGAATTAAGACATTAGTGTGTAGTTGAGTACCAGACATCGATGTATTCTACCGTTTGAAGGCCAGGATCAACCGAATCTTTATCTTGTTAATTATTCTCGAAATACTAAGCTTAAGAACATTTATTCATACAATATTTGATGAATTTGGTTAAGAACAATTTATTGTTTATGACCTAAATTATGATTCAAGATTATCATTTGAAAATAGCATAAAACAATGATATGTGTCATTGATGTTATTTAAGAATGTTTCAAATTGATTATTAGAGAGATATATAACTACTGTAAATTTGGATACAGGACTGTACACATTCCAGCTTACATACTAGCGCAAACTGTTATTGATCCGGAGCCACAATACACGTACCGGCGTAGCTATAGTTCGGCAACGATTTTTCGTACACATACCAAGTATGCAAACCCAAAAAGTTCTGTTGCTAGTGAACTCAGGTTGGTACACATACCTAGTATGCATGTCGAAAAAGTTATGTGAACTACCAAACTCGATTTTTTCTTAAGGTATACAAACCCAGTATCTGTACCATGACAAAATAACTCACTAACTGGATATAGGTACACGTACTTACCCTGTCAAATATTTTCAGATGAATCAGAATTATTTCTATGGGATTATCGACATTTGAACAACTCTCTAAAAAGACATCTAAGACATATTTGATCACATTATAACCTATGGTTGTGACTCAAGATTAAAGTCTTAAAGTGTTATATGAAAATGAAGTTCGTCTGGCTAGTTTCGGCTAACCTTTTATGAATAAGTCTTTGTACACGGTTCAATTACGGTTCATCCTAACCAGAGTGTATATTATGTTATGTTAATCTCAAGTAAAGTTATTCATCTAACTGTGGATATTGATTGCTTGATTCCAAAGCTACCTTAGCTTAAATCTAAAGCAACCTTGATCTTGAAAGTCTATATAAAGAGAACCTCAAGCAACTGGGATTTTTGAATCCCCGACACTATTCTTGTGTGTCCTAGTTGTAAATTATAGTCGTCCTCTCCTTTAAACCTTTTTAGGTTTAGCGACTAAAAAGACTTCGCTTAGGGATTCATGAAGCCAGGTATAACTATCTTTATCTTGATAGTTCGTGTATCCTGATATTGCTACTGATTGTTGAGCCCTTAGCTCCAACATACGAGATAGATAGAAATCGCAAAGTTTCTTCGTCTCATACTTGGTGATTCCACATGTATATTCCTCTATAACGATTCTTTATTGAAATTCGGAGTAGGTTTTACTTGTGAGGTGAATAATAATCTAGGATGCTCTTCGGGAGTCGTAAGTATCGGATTTTAAGGTTTGCAAACGATTTCCTATCTCACCTTTATCTTTGATCAGAACGGAAATCACATATTGGCTTATCTATGGGAGGCAGATTGGTTTAAAATCTTCAATCGAGTTGAAGCAACTCTTAGGCTGTAAAGGACGTTAACTAAGGGAATCAATAACGCAGAGTCTTGCGAGTTTCAAGAGGCGTAAGGAGCGCGACTGTAACTGAATCGTTGTGACGGTACATTCAGTCTCAACTACATTCGAATCCGAAGTTTTGATAGTAGGCTAGTGTCTATAGCGGCTTAATACAGTTTGGTATTCAAATCGGACTAGGTCCCGGGGTTTTGCTGCATATGTGGTTTTCTTGTTAACAAAATTTATGGTGTTTGTGTTATTTCTTTTTCCGCACTATATTGTTTATCTTTATAATTGAAATATCACAGGTTGTACGTAAATCAATCAAAGTAGATACGTCCATCGTAATTATTAGATACGGCTTGATTGATCTTGGATATTGATCTTTGGAATCGTCCAAGTACTCTCACGGTATAATCAGGTTCACGGACTTGTCTCCGTTTACATATTGATTATGAGATAAAGAGATATAAACTCTTCATATAATTCCTGATTGAGATTCATTAAGTTGTAACTCTCAGAATTGTATTTGAGTTTAGTCCATACAGGTTGCCTAAGAAAAAGTTGGTGGTGTATTTTGGTACCCCTGTATTTTCATACCTTATACCTAAAATATACATCTATACAACGTACCTCCATCACTTATTCGAAGTTTCGAACTTGTTTTTTTTTTTAATCAATCATTAACAGTTAGGGTCATGAGAACTTGTTCCATAGTTCGGATCACAATATTTCCTCTCATAACAACCTTGTTTTTTGAGATTTTAATATATTCCAGTGTAAGCTCTCTACTTCTACTTTAACATCTTCGCCCTCTTTTCGTCTTTGTATGAAACCCATATTCATTCTTTTATAATCGGTGGAGGGCCAAATGTAAATTATTTGTAGTTTTACACCCTATATATCAACTGTTTATCAATGTATAATGGGTGTAATGTCTGGATATTATCATGTTTTTCCTATTGTTAGAGCACTGCTCGGTCGAACTCGCAAGCGTTGCTATCTCAAGCTTGTTTCTCAAGTTTGGTTGATCGAAACTATATACTTGATTTCTAGTATACTTATAGCTATGTCTCGGATTTGGATAGAAGGTGTAGTTGAGCTTTAGACTTCATGACGTTCACCAATTGAAGAAGAAGATCTACTGAAGAGCTTGGAGGAACTTCATCAACAAAAGGTATGTGGAGACTAAAACTTATCTATCACTCAGAAGTCTATTTTATTTTATCTTCTAATGAGACTAAGTCATATATCTATATAGACTTTTACATTATACACATTTGATATTTCGAGCCGAGTTTATCTCGTTTATCTATTTCTCGAAATACGTGTTGGAAGCTTTTTGCTTTAGCTGTGTTCATCATATTCTTGATGATTTTAGTTGGAGATAATTTATTTGTTGGAAACTAAATAGTAAGTCAAAAGATGATCATGTGAAAATTACCTTGAGCATCTTACATGATTTGTGTGAGACAGTCATTTGATGTTAGCTTGGGAAGTTTCGTATTGATCATTCGATCACTTGAAAATTACTTAAAGATAATGGTATGTTTGAGATTACCATTGTATTCTTCTAAGGATGTTTCAATGATTGAAATGAGAGTTTAGAACAATTACCCATGTCTGGATACAACACAATATGTATATCCTGTATGAAAACTGTATTGTGATAATTCATGTATGGGATCCTTGTTTGCGTACCTAGTATGCGAACGGATTTACCTGAGAAGGTTCGGAACTTTTGTTTGCGTACCTAATATGCGAACGAGTTTATCTAAGTTGGGTCCGGGACAGTTGTTTGCGAACCGGGTTTGCGAACGGCTTGTCTAGGCCAAGGTCCGGAGCTGCTGTTCGTGCACCCAGTTTGCGAACACAATGGTTAAGTTCTAAAATCGGTTATGTATGATTCTCATACTCATGAACTAAAACATTTATGATTTAAGGAATGCAAATTAACTTTTCAAACCGTGGCTTAATGTTCATGAATTGATTCTTGTATAAGTACTTTGTACGATTACGAATCAATCCGATTTTGTTTCAATTGGTTCATGTATATTTCTATGAGATAGTGAACAATTGAACAACTCTATTTGAAACACAATTAGATTCATTTGATTATCTATCATGATTGATTGATTATTATATTTGATCTAGAGGTGTTAGATGAATGTGGTTAAGTCAAAAGTGTTCATATGGCTAACTTCGGTTAACTGTTATTGAGCCAACCCAATATACACTTTTAGGTACGGCTACCCATATCTAAATATAAGTATATTTCATTTGTGTGTAACAAGCTAAGACCATCTAAAGGTGGAGATTAATTGCTTAATTTCTAAGCAAACTTAGCTTGAATCTTAAATCAGGATTTCATCTAACAGTGAATATTGAATGCTTTGTTACTAAGCTATCTTAGCTCTAATTGTAAGCAAAATGATTGGACGGATCCTAGACATATTGCATGCTAGTATAGAGCGTTAACGTCTTCAGATGTCGCAATATTCCCTGACTATGTAGAGTGAACATGTATAGAATCTCCATGATTGGACGACTCCTAGACATATTGCATGCTAGTATAGAGCGTTAACGTCTTCAGGATGTCGCAATTTTCTTCCCTGACTATACAGAATTAATATTCAGAACGAGTATGATTTCGCTATCATCTCATGCCTCGATTCTCGAATAAACACAACGCTCCTAGACATATAGCATGCTAGTATATAGCAACTCATAGATTAATTCTAGCGCAACATTCATCAATTGAATTCCTAGAAAATAATCTATTATATCTCATTACTCCGTTTCATGGCTTATTCTCAGCTGGATTACATGAATTAGTAATAGATATTCAATCTATCTCATTACTCCCTTTTATGGCTTATTCTCATCCGGATTCCATGAATTAGTAATACATACTCACTTTCGGGGCATTTGAGTCTGGACCGAGTAAGCCCCGAGAAAATGGTGCGAGTGTGCTTAACAATAATGCACGAACGAGCACCCAAATATACATAAGTGAGCATCCAAATGCATAAATGAGCATTCAAAAATATGGACGAACGAGGAAACCTATGCAAAATAAGAAAGGAAAATAATAATAAAAAATAAAAGAGAGGCGCGCACAGGACTGGGCCCACCGACCGGCCGATCATGCCGTCGTGGCCGGTCCCACGCCTCCTTTTCATTTTTTACTTTATTTTATTACTAGGTCTCAACCCGTGCCGTAACGGCACAGGCAAGGATATGTGTTTCAAATGTATCCATCGATTCATACATGTCGTAATTGTCTGAAAAGAATCGAACCGATCGATCCAGGTCTAAATGTTTTGAGGAGTTGGTTAATAAACATTTCCTTATCCTCGAATCTTTTAATATTGTGTATGTAAGTCATACAACCCTTTGGGACAAACATAGATAATCGTTAGAGCAAATCCTATGGGCAGTAGAACATTACTTCGTTCACTACTTCAAAAAAAAAATCATCAAAGGTTATTCACCAAACTTGAAACAAAACTAAAAACACCTAAAATCAATTAGATTAAGGGGAAATTAAAAAAATGCCCATGTGGGGAAATATATTTAAGAAAATGCCCACGTTTTTTTCATAATTTATAAAATGCCCATGAGTTAACGTTTTCCATCCCGTTTTTTTGAAAAAACGGTTAAAATCCGTTAGTGGACAGGTGGAAAATATTATGTCTTGGTAAAAGACAACTACACCCCTGAATATATATCAGTCGAGTTAATGGAGAGAGCCAACTCGTAGATAGAGAGAGTCAACAATGAGTTGAATCGGGTCCAAACACAATCGGATCCAAATCATCTTCTTCCCCAATTTTTCTTAGATCCGTAACAGATTTTTCAAACCCCGAATATAAGCTGTAAACTAATAAAACCCATAAATCAATTTCAACATACAAAACAAAACCAAATTAATTAGTCAATCAAATGCACCGATTAAACATTTCTCACAATAAACAAACCAAAGAAAATTCAATCAAAATCTTCATGGAAACCCAAATATCATGTCTTGATTAATCAAGATGAAATGAAATTTCGGCGAAATTTGACCGCAAAAAATGAAATTATCAAAGAAATTAACATGTACTAAAAAAATCATGTTCTTCCCTGATTGAAGAACCACCTGCAATCTCTCTGTTGGTGACCAAAACCATAGCATCAGTTCACTAACTAGTGAGAAAACAATATTATTGATATTAAGAAAACAGATAATTCTTACAGAGTTAATGATTCCTATTTAAGGCAATCATAATAAGTGTGTAAGATTATTACAAACACACAAGTGTTTCACACAGACACAAGTCTAGTCAATCAATGTTGACTTAGCACATACATTTTACATTGTCTAACACACCTCCTCAAATCAAGTATTACAAAGAAGATAACAAACTTGAAACATAAAACTCGAAAAACACTACTAAGAAGCAAAAACTAATCAAGAAGAAAAAGTTAATCAAGCTTGTAATTGCTCAGGAACTCTTGAAGAGTACTCTTGACTTATCTCGACTTCATATCTCAAGTACACCCCCTCAAGTGATACTAAGTAGCGATTTGAATACAAGGCTAAGTAAGTTCTGTAATCTGAACTGTCGAAGAAGTTGAAGTAGGTATTGAAGAAGTTCCAAGCAACCGACTCAGCAGTTTTGAGAAAGCTGGATAACATAACCCTTTTGTAAAAAGATCACCAACCGATCTGCACAAGAAATATCTTTGAAGCCTGTAAGAATCCTTCCTCAACCAATTCTCTAACAGCAGATATTGAATCTCTATGTGCTTAGTCCTGGCATGAAAAACTGGATTAGATGCTAATGCCAAAGCACTTGTGTTATCACATAATAACAGCACAGATGTAACTTTGATATGTAAATCATTCAATAAATAAGTAAACCATTTCAACTCAAAGAAGGCAACAGAGAGGCACTTGTATTCAAATTTTCGGAGAAGACTTAGAGATCGTAGGTCGCTTTTTAGATGACCAAGAAACTAAATTAGAGCCTAGAAATATAGCAAAACCAGAAGTTGATCTTCTGGTATCTGGACAGCCTGCCCAGTCTGAATCAGTATAGGCCTTTAATGAAGTAATACACTTTTCCTTAAGGTAAGCCCATACAAACTCTTCTTAAGCAAACATACATAATGAGAAGGATAATCTGGATGAAGGAACCCCTGTGGCTGTGACATATATACATCTTCATCTAAAAAGCCATGCAAGAATGCATTACTTACATCTAATTGCTTGAATGGCCAATTGTAAGTAAGTGCTAAGCAAAGAACAACTCTACTTGTGGGTGACTTAACAACTGGATCAAAGTTTCATTAAAATCAATTCCATCCTGCTGATCATATCCTTTTGCCACTAGTCTAGATTTAAGTCTATCAATAGTACCATCTGATTTTCTCTTAACTTTATAGACCCATTTAGAACCTAGTATATTCATATGAGATTCAGGAGCAACATAAACCCATGTACCATTATCCATTAAAGCAGAGTATTCATCCTTCATAGATACTTGCCAATCAGGATTTTGCATAGCCTCCTTAAAAGATTTGGGCTCAGTAAAAGTAGTCAATAAAGATGTATACTTGTGAAGAAATAGGATGTTTAATTGAACAATAAGTAACATGATCTTTGAAAACTTTTGGTTTTGAAATCCTGTTTGAGATCTAGTAACCACTGTATTAGAGGAAACATTATCATGAGAAGGTAATGTATGAGAATCATTGTCAATACAAGGAGTTGAATGTAAAGAATCGATTGCAGAGGCAAAATAAAAACTCTCTTTAAAAAGTGACATGTCTTGAGACATAAAGTCTTTTAGTGACTGGATTATAACAGTTATAGCCTTTATGAAGAGGACTATAGCCAATAAAAATACATTTGACTGATTTGGGAGACAACTTATCTGCTCTTGAATGAGTAAGATTAGGATAGCAAACTGTGCCAAAAGTTTTTAGAAATCCAAAGTCTGGAGAAACACCAAATAAGAGCTCAAAAGGAGTTTTAAAATGTAAAACTTTAGTTGGAGTTCTATTAATGAGATAAGAGGCAGTGAGAAAAGCATCATACCAATATTCCTTTGGACAAGAAGAGTTGAATAGTAAAGTATTACCCATTTCTGTTATATGCCTATGTTTACGCTCAGCCAAACCATTTTGTTCTGGTGTTCTTGGACAAGAAATTTTAATCTTAATACCACTAGATTGTAACACAGTTTGAAAATGTCCTTTAACAAGTTCAGCTGCACCATCAACTTGAAAGGCTAAAATTTTTGTACAAAACTGATTTTCTGTATGAGTTTTGAAATGTAAAAAGCATTGAGAAGCATCAGACTTCAGTTCCATTGGATATATCCAATGGAACCTACTAAAATCATCAACAAACAGAATATAGTATCTATAACCTTTAAGAGATGGAACTGTTGGCCCCCATACATCACAATGCACTAAAGCCAAAGGTTTTTGCTCATGAGAGTCGGACAATTGAAAAGGAAGATTTTTACTTTTGGCAAGTTGACAAGGATGACACAAAGTAGAAGGCAATGCAGAATTTAAAACAATTTGTTTAGTAGAATGAAGTTTTTGTAGAATCAGATTAGATGGATGACCTAATCTAGCATGCCACACATGAGAAGGAGCAGATAAAGTGGCAGAGAATGAAAAATGAGTGTTAGGAATATGATAAATTGGATACAAATTATTGACTACTTTTCCATAAGCAAGGAGAGCATGTGAATATATATCCCTAATTTCATACCTATCTGGATAAAACTTGAAATAACAAGCATTATCTTTAGTAAATTTCGCCACAGACAACAGATTATGTCTCATATCAGGGACTAGTAAAACCTTATTCAATCTAAAATTGGTTGCAGATGTAGTAACATGTGAATTACCAACTGAAGTTATGGCTAGAGACTTACCATTGCCAACTTGTACATGATCTTTTCCCTTGTAAGAAGAAGAATTATGAAGTAAATTTGCATCCCCCTTGTCATGTGTCTTTAGAAGCACCGTAATCAAATCCAATGAGTTGCGGGTGAAGTAGAAGGAGTATCATAATCATGTTGAGTCAAGTAATCGGCTTCATTAAAGGATGTAAAAGCATGTTGAGTTGAATTGGACCGAGTCTCATTAGCGTAATTACTAAAAGTTGGAGGATGATAACGAAAATAGCATCTCACGGGCATAATGTCCTTTCTTTCGCAACTGCAATCCACCGTTGAGAAATCTCTTCTACTACCAAGTACCATTACTCTGTCCCGATGTAACGCCTTGACCTTGACCAAAGATTATTTCTTGAATGAAAACCATTATTAGGTTTAAAACTTCCATAACTAGTATTCTTTGACTTGCCTCTACCACCACCGAAAATTAGTACCACCATTTCCATTTCTACCATAGAGGTCAGTAGGATCTTGAGTATCAAAGATAGTCTTGAATCTTGATGTTGTTCAAGAATCCATTGCTCATGATTTAATAGCCTTGGTTTTAACTCTGCAAAAGTGAATGGAGTTTCCCTGTTTTGTGCAGCTACTACAAATGTATCAAACTCTCTTCCTAAGCCATGTAATACATACATTACCAAATCAAATCACGATCTTCTCTCCAATAGCAGACTAAAGAATCGGCTATTGTTTTAATGTTTTGCAAGTAAACCAAGATTGTAAGATTGCCCTTCTTAATAGTATGTAACTCCATTCTTAAGCATACTTTTTTCTTCTGTGAATTGACTTTTAAAAGTGATTTCAAGATATGCCCAAATTTCCATTGCAGTTGATAACCCCAACACATCACTGAAAACAGAATCAGAAATGTAGCTTTCATACAACTAGTAACAAAACAATCAATTTTCCTCCAAAGAACCCATTGAGGGTTAAGAGTCAAAACTCCATCAACTTCCACATTTTTAACGAGTTCAACAATATCACCAAGAATATAACCAAACAAATCAGAGAAACTAGAATTGATTCCATTTCTCGCCACAAAAGAAAATTATTGGATCCTAACTTTGCAGAAACAAAATTAGAAATATTAGTGAAAGGAAAGATGAAATTACTTGAACTAGTACCAACCATAGCAAATGAATTAGTAGTAGAAGTCATGTCTGCGTCTTACGAAACAATTGTTGATGACATGAACCAGATCTACTTTTCCGACAAAATCTTTAAGAATTTCTTGATGTATCTTTAACCTAGAACAGGTGATTTCAAAAATATATGAAGTTCTTGAATCAAAGAGATATTGAAAAGAATGTTTAGATTCGTTGATTGCTGTAAAAATATTGAGAAGAATTGTTTCAGCAGAAAAATTTTGATGAAAAATTACTCTCAGGATCGTCTGATACCATGAGAAAACAATATTATTGATATTAAGAAAACAGATAATTCTTACAGAGTTAATGATTCCTATTTAAGGCAATCATAATAAGTGTGTAAGATTATTACAAACACACAAGTGTTTCACACAGACACAAGTCTAGTCAATCAATGTTGACTTAGCACATACATTTTACATTGTCTAACAACTAGTGCAATAAATATCATATGGAGTTAATTTCAAAATCTAAGTTAAATCCCATTTGGCCCATTCACTGTATGAAGGTGCTTGGTGATGGTAAGAACCATTATTCTCTCACGATGTGAATGAAAGAATACAGCCCAAAAGTGAAGAAGACAATTTGGTCCAAATGAATATTCATACCCATACTTTTTGTTGAATGGTAAGATGGACTTTCTTAAACAGGTGTAACAATCTCGTGAACTTAAATATGAGCCGTCAATTAATCACACAGAAGGACGGTGACAGACGGTGATTTGATTTCCAAGAGTAGTGGGCAGTTTAGTAATTGCGCCCCTCAAAATCTCATCTCCCCAAATGAGAAATTGACTAAGTAAAAGCGATTTTACTGAAATGGTGGGACCGGACGGAAATCTTAACGGTATGGGCATTAAATAAAATAAGAAAAAAACGTGGGCATTTTCTTAAATACATTTCCCCACATGGGCATTTTTTTAATTTCCCCTTAGATTAATCTTGAAAAATCTGTTTGCATTAGAATTTAATTTTCCTCTTTGATATAAATTGTTGGGTTCCCAATTTACATATATTTGTGTTTATTCATTTTCCTAAAATTTATAATAATATTTAATTCTTGATCCATTTATATTCTTGTCTCTTTACCTATTATCATGAACTATTTCTTAAGCATACATAATTACACGAAGTTGGGGAGAATGACAAAAACATAAATCATGACAAAAAAAGGGAATAAAGAGATGTGATAAATTGAATCGATTACAATAATTCACGCGTAGACTTGCATAATCCCATGAAGTAGGGGAGAAATAATGACAGAAACAGAAACCAAGACAGAAAAGTAGGGGTGTTCATGGTCGGTTTTGGTTCGGTTTCAAGCCAAACCAAAACCGAAACCAATACTATCGGTTTCTAAAAATTGAAACCAAACCAATCCATTAACCATTGGTTAGGTTTCCAAATGGTTCCAGCCGGTTTCGGTTTTTCCCGTGGTTTTTGGTTAACCAATAATTATGTCAAACCGAGAAAAAAATTACACTAATTTACGGAAAAAAATAGTATTGGTTTACAAAAATTTACGGACAAAAAATAAATAAAAAGAATATCAAGAGTAGTTAAAGCTTACTCTAAATCTAGAGATCAAAAGAAGATTTAACTAATGGCAGTGACATCTCTAATGAAAATTTAATCAATGATTTTTTTTTTTATCAATATTCGGTTAACCATTGGTTATTGGTTCGGTTTCTCTATCATACCAAAACCAAACCATTAATCTCTGTTTTCATCTTTTCTAAACCAAAACCAACCATTAGTTAATGGTTCGGTTCGGTTTCCCCCTAATCGGTTTGGTTTGGTTCGGTTTCTCGGTTAACCAGTAACCATGAACACCCCTACAGAAAAGGGTAATAAAGAGAGATGTGAGAAACTGAACCGATTACAATTAATTCGCGTGTAACCTTGTGTTTGGTCAATTTTTTTTTATAGGTTTCATTTCTCTTCCTGCCCCCCTACCCGGCAAATCTTAAATCACAACATTTTCTTTTTTTGGAAAAATCTGGCCTTTAAAATTTATTTTAATTTAAAAAAAAAAGTAATTTGAAAACTAAAATCAAATTATAACAAAACAAAGAAAAATTAACCAAGGGTGACTAAACAATGTACCTATCTTAGGACACCTTTTCTCACCCTACTACCACTATTTCTTCCACCACCACATTGTCGTCACCGCTCCATCGCCGCACCAATACCGACCACCATTATCCCCACCGCCGATCCACCACCACCACCCACCATCACAACCACCATTAGTGCTTAATTTACCTATCTTAGGACCCATTTTCTCACCCTACTACCACTACTTCTTCTACCACCACATTATCGTCACCACTCCACCAGTCTCACCAATACCCACCACCATTATCCCCACCACCGCCCACCATCACAACCACGATTAATGCTTACTGATATGGTTAACATCAAATAAATTTATTATGTATCAATAAAAATATATTCATTTGATTAATTAAGGAAACATTTATTATGAAATATCAATTAAACATTTATTATTAAATTTCAATTAAACGTGATCATTTATAGCGGTAGATTTATGTTGTGCAAGTATAAATTTGATCGTTCTTTATCTAGCCTAACTTGTCAAAACTTTATTTCGTATTCTGGAAATGTAATCAATTTTATTTTAATACTAAAAACCGTGATTTATTCGTTCGGGTACTATAAATAGCTGGGATCCCATTTAGGTGATCCAACGGTCATGATCATATTGTCTTATATGATTTAGTATCCTCCTCAAAATATTTGTGTTTTGTCCTTACCAGTTTTGCTAAAAACATCCAACTACATCTATCACAATAAAATGTTGCCCATTTTGTAAAGACACAAAACTATTATTGTCCACTACTATTCACTAACATCCACCACCGTACGTAAAAACTAGTCACGCCCACTATTTTTCCACCACCAGTAATGTTAGCACCTCCACCACTCACAAATACCCGCCATTGTTTCCACCACCCACTGCTTCTTTCACTACCACCATTAAAAAATTATTAATATAATTTTAACCAGGGTCACTGTAGTGCAGTGGTAAAGTCACTGGGTGATGATACCAGTTACCTAAGTTCGAAACTCGCCAGCACCAAATTCTTTACCGATATATATATATATATATTTAATAAACTTATTTATTAATAAAAATATGTATTTATTACATTCATTAAATGAACATTTATCATGAAAATTTAATTAATCATTCATCATGAGCAATTCATAGGACACTAATTAATAAAGTATTTATAATGGTTAGTTGAAGAAACCACGGCCGTAGATTTATCCCTCCTAGATAAATCTCGGCGCTTTTATCTAGCCTAACTTAGCCAAGCTTTGTTTTGTATTCTAGATTTTCCTCATCTTATGAAAACTCCCTTGTTTGAGCAAAACTTCTAGTTTCTCCATATTTCCTCACATGATGAAAATTAATAATATAAAATAGGGAAGAGCACGAGACCGGGCACACGGGCAGGACGGCCATGCCTTGGCCGTGGCCAGTCCCATGCCTATTTCATTCCTTATTTTATTATTATTATTTATTCTTTCATCTCATGAAACTCCCTCGTTTGAGCAAAAACCTGATTTTTCCATATTTCTCAAATATTGCTCAAACTACCGAAAAGCCAAAAGTCAAATGGTCACACGACCATCCTAAGCTTCTCACTAACAAATAATATTTTAATATACTAAAAATATTGGTCGCGCGAGCAAAGTTCTACTTGCTCATTCAAGCAAAATCGAGAGTTTCAGTCAAGATCAAACTCTTCTGAAAATCCAAAATATTGATCGAACGCACACCAGAAAATATCAAAATTCTCAGGATTAAGTCACAGACAATATGGTGACACGGGCATGCCACCTTGATCACCAAGGTCGGAACTTTGGCTTACAGAAGCCGGTCCCACACTCTATTATGATTTTGACCTAATTAAGCTTCCATAGTTCATATTGGGTTCAAAGTTCAAACTCTTTCCAAACAACTTGGAATTTGCTCGATCGACCATCAGTTGGTCCCACGGCCACCAAGGGACGATTTCATACCCCATGGTCGGTCCTCTCTTTTTTCATAATTAGGTTTTATCACTTAATGCTCACACGAGAGCTATTTTAATAATAATTAAACGAGCATTTAATCATCCTTTCACCAAGTGGTCTACAAAGGACTTTGGTATACGCTCACTCGATCACATGGGTGCTACATGGTCGGCCCATCATCCCATGTATCTGGTCCCTTTCTCATTCATTGGTTTATTTTCAGTAAATCATCAATTGATCAACAATCGATTAAGATTAGGGTTTCGAACCAAATGCTCTGCAAATCATAATTTTGAGCGTGTTCAAACACTAATAATTTTATGTTGATCCAAAAATCAACATCCTAATTAATTATACAATATTCGGTCCATTTACTAATTTTAATTAATATTTTATTTGGTCCCGCTACCAATAATCCATGAAACGAGCAATATTTGCTTAAACTAGCAATATTTATTTTGCTTACACTAAATTGCTTAAGTTAGAAAAATACACGATCAATCGGGTTCGAGCTCATTGATTTAACTATCAATTGCTCAACCGAAAGCAATATTCCTCATGTTGATTCAACTATCAACATTCGAGATTCTATTGATCCAGCAATCGATATTCTAATTTAAGAACCATTTTTTGGGGACCATGGTTTTTTTGAGGGGACCATAGTCTTATTATGCCACCATCCCTATAGTTATAAGGGGTGTCCTAAAGTGTGGAAATGACTAACCTACCCTTAATCTAATTTAATTTAAAACTAACCTAATAACCACCTATATATATATATAACCACCACCGCCGCCCACCACCGCCGCCCACCACTACCACCTCCGACTACCACCACCACCAACCACCACCACCTCTCTCTCTCTCTCTCTATATATATAACTTAATTTAAATCATTAACATATTTATTCTTTTACCTAATTCAAATTATAACTAATCTACAACTTCTTCTTCCTTTATTCTACAATTTTTCTTCTTCTCTTCTTCATCAATTTATGATCATCTAACTGACCGGTTGTCAGCCGACACAAATATAATTACACTTTCTTACTACTCAAAATATATAATGAAGCAAGGGCAAGAAAGGATCGATCCCACAGAGAGGTCTAGGTTGTCAAATTGTTCCGGTTCCCTATAAATAACACCGGGGTTTTGTGATTTTATAAACTAAAATAAAATAAAAGCAAATAAAGAAAAGTAAACAAGTAATCAAGGATGTGAAAAGTATTGGTCATGGATTTCGTTTTCAATCACAAACATGTTTTCAACACAATAACTAGAATTGATATTTTAATCTCAACTTTTATCAAAGGCCCTAGAATACCTTGATCGCAAGAATATCCCGCTAATCTCCTCATGTCATCAACAAACACATTAAAAGATGCGAATATGAATTCTACCTAAAGGAACAACCTAACATGTAAAAGCACTAATCAAGTTTAATTCCCAGATGCATTAGGTTCTATGAAATCAGGCCAATCAAAGCAATCGAACGTGGAAAGCGCACTAATCCGATTTAACAAAGGTTATGGTTCACATATGATCATAAGAATATATCACTACAAACTATAATCATAATTATGCTACTTGCAATCCTAATTATCACTTTTGCGTATAATAACCCTAATCTAGCAATAAAGATGAAAAGCAAACGCAATCGATTCGCGACTCGACTAACAAGCATTCAAATCATGTAACAATATTAATGGTGAATCATAAACGATAATATGAGAGAAAACTAATTTATTGAATTAAAACCCATATTTGGAAATCCAACTTATCCATAACCAAAAGAAAACTCTAGCTCATATTCATGGAGTTCATAACAAGAAGAAAGAGAAAAGACTTCATGGTTTCTAAACCCTAGAAAACAAAGTAGAGGCAAAGATAATAAACAAGATATATCAAAATCTATCTAAGCTTCCCTATATATAGAGTTTTATAACCTCTTCTTGAAGAAACTAGGAAACCTAGCAAAAATAGGAAAGAGCACCTCCTTAGGAATTGTGTCCGTGCATCGAACCCGGTTGAAAGTAGTTGCCAAAACTCGCCACAATTCCTTAACACAAGTCATCACAAAACTGGCCGTGAGAGTTCTCGGTTCGGCAAACAAAACAATTGGGCTCACGTCACCCAAGTCCAGCCCATTTTCTCATTATTGGCTTGTCAGTTCTGTGAGACTGACAGCCTATTCTCGTACTTTACTCCCTGTATCACTACTCTTACCCGTAAATCACGTCCTCTTCTCCATTACCCGAGTATTCCCTATTACGTTCATCTTCATCGAGTTTCTTCTGTCGGCCCATCAACAAAGAACAACGGAACTCAACACCATCAACACCGAGCACAAAATTTCTCACCGATTTCTCTCGAGCTTTTCACCATTCTTTCATGGTCACCGCCACGAACTTCAAGAGTGCACCCGCATCGACTCGAACTCTCTTCTTCCTCGCCACTTCTTGAGCTCGATACATGATACATCTCACCGCAAACAATCCATCCCACCTCCTTATTCCTCGACTTCAATGACGCATTCCTTATCACCGCCATACTCGTATATAATTCCATGAGCCCATCTTCTCGTCATCGATCATCAAGACCAAACCCGAGTAGAACTATCACAACATATTTTCATCGATCGGTGAAGCACTCATGATCACCACTTTCAATGCTCGAGTCCCAACATCATTCATCATCAAACATCACAACGGCCGACATTTCCACATCCACCAAACCACAAAGAAAGAACAAACAACTCCATTCTTTCGATCATCATCGATATTCATCTTCATCATCACTGCCATAATGTCAGCAAAGCCTCGATCATTACTGCTGGGAATGGAAGCAGCCATCGTCGGCCAAGCTCCAATATTCTTCATGCTTGATAGCCAACAACACCACAGCGAGCTCCACCTTCATCTTCTAATCACTGCCAACGAGTTCTTCTCCATCTCTGAATGTCAAGCTCGAAGTTCCCCTGCTTTCTTAACTTCCTAGATACTCACCGGTTTCTCGCAGAGATCGGCCTAATCCGTATAAACACGCCTTCTTCATCTCGTCCCCGTCTTTGTTCAAATTTCGAGTTTTGTTCTTCATTCTTCCGCTGAAAACCACCTATACGAACCTCAACAACACCGTCATTATTGCTGGTAATGAGCTATGACAAAGAACACCACTCGTCGACACCTCCTCGCTATTCGACTCCCACCAAGATGATCATCACCACCATCAAGAATAATAAACTTCCATCATCAAAACTAACTCATACCACCTTTGTTGTGTCATTCGAACATCTCTCACATCGATCACGCTCTTTTCGCTTCACTTCCAGGTGATTCCCCCTGATTCCATCCATCGGTGATCAACCAAACCATGCATAAGAACTTGGTCGTGAATCAAGAAATGCAACGCGCCTTTTGTTATTAAGGAAGATGGAAGCCCTGAGTCGAAGATGCCGATGCTCTTAGTACTATTTGAATTATGGCTTCCCCCTCAAAGAATGCACTTGACCTGCCTTTAGCAATTCCTATGAACTTGACATCCCCTTAGCAGAGTGGATACCCTTAACGTATTTAGGATGCCAATAGCACTTCGAAAATGACCATTTCCCCTTTTATACTTCCAACCTCTTATTTTGCTCATAACTTCTTCATACGGACTCAGAATGACTCCGTTCTTTCGGCATTGTCCTCATCTTCTCGTCCTCTACACAATGTTCGGTAACATTTCGGCCAAACCGAACATAACACTGTAATCCTATTTACAAAGTTCGGTAACATGTCCGTTAACCGAACTTCAAAAAACCTCCATTATTAGAGAGTTCTAAATCAAGGCGTGTTTAGAAAAAGTACCCAACTACACTTTCGCATGAGTTCGGTTACATGTTCTTCACACAAGGTAATCGAACAAGCCCAAATCTACTTAGCAAATTCACATTTTTTTGAAAATTTGGACCAATTCAACCAACATTATCTAAGTTTAGAGCATACCTGGTACCCAAATAGTCTTCCTCCGGTTGTGGTTGGTAAAATCCATCGTTTTCATCTTGAGATTGGCTTTGGGGAAGAATACATTCACCATCTAAGAAATAATTCATCACTTGAATACTCTAGCTTATTGAACTCAAATTTTTTTTTATTTTCCATGTTTTTCTTCTTCATCTTCTCTAACTTTACTCTCTCAATAATTCTACTTTTTTTTAAAAGAAAAACACATCTGTTTTTTTAATCTCACTAATTATCTTTAACTTAATCATTTCACTAATCATTACACTTACTATTATTAACACTAACTAATTATTATCCAAAATTAATCAGGAGGGTAATTTAGGTATTAATAGAAATATCTAGATAAGGGGTGACCTAGATTTACTTCTAAATGTCTTACTAAAAATAGAACCATGGTCCCCCCAAAAAAACCATGGTCCCCAAAAAACGGTTCTAATTTAATGTTTGGTCCTGCGACCAACATTTTTGCTCGACTGAGCAACATGGTTTGAACGGACGACCCTAATATTTTTGATTCTTACTTTGTCATTCGATCATTCATGATATATGTTTGTATCCCATTAAAATGGTGCACATGTGTACCGCACAAGCTATTCTATAACGGTGAAACACGGTTTATGGGTTTTGGTTTATGGTAGAAACCTGTGGTTTATTAAAGAACTCATGGCTTATAATAGAAGCCCAATCGGCTTATTTTGGAAGCCCAATCGGTTTATTAAAGAAACCCAGTTGGTCTATTAAAGAAACCCATGGATTATTATAGAAGCACAATCATCTTATTTTGGAAGCCCAGACGGTTTATTAAAGAAACCCAATCAGTTTATTAAAGAAACCCTTGGCTTATTTTAGAAGCCCAGTCGGTTTATTAAAGAAACCCAGTTGGTTTATTAGAGAAACCAATGGCTTATTGTAGAAGCCCAGAGGGCTTATTGTAGAAGCCCATTCGGTTTATTAAAGAAGACCAGTTGGCTTATTTTGGAAGCTTAAAGGGTTTATTAAAGAAACCCATGGCTTATTATAGAAGCCCGGTCTAGCTTATTATAAAAGCCCAAAAGTCTTATTTTGGAAGTCATTTGAGATAGACACAAATGTTGGAGGATAAATATGGATTTTCCAAGATGGATACAAATGTTGAGAGATATACATGGATCTTCCAAGATAGATACAAATGTTGAGAGATATACGTGGATCTTTCAAGATAGATACAAATGTTGTGGAGATAGACACAAATCTTGTGAAGATAGACAAGGATCTTACAAGATAGGTACAAATCCGAGGAAGATATACAAGGATCTTTCAAGATAAACATAAATCTGGGGAAGATAGACATGGATCTTCCAGGATAAGTACAAATCTAGGTGGTTATTTTGGATAACTACAAATCTAGGGTTAACTACAACTAGATTTGGTTTTTTCCTATAAATAGAGTCCAAAATCCAACTCTAAAAGGAGAGGGCTATTCCTTTACATGGAATCCTAGGTTAGCTAACCAAATAATAACTATTGTAATCACATATCAGTACAATACTCTCCCTATGGGATTCATCCGTGGACGTAGGCATCACTTGTCGAACCACATTAAATTCTTTGTCTCCTTTATTTGTTTTCAATTCTTTTTCTATCCCTAATTCGCATAATCATCATCAAATCATCGTGTTTAGTGCCTAAAAGTAATTTTGGATACAAACAATATATTAGATCAGAAATGAGCATTCTGCATAATTCAACAATATCTTTGATTTCTGATGGCTGTCGTAAGTGCAATCAAATCAAATTACTTTTTTCCACATAATTAACTGGTAATATAATGGAAGTAAGGATCGTTCCCACGAAGAGAAGTGAGTTTTAGTTGTCAAAGTGTCACAAATGGGGTTTTGTCAGTAGCGCCACGTGTAAACATTTCAAAAAGATTGTCCAACCACGGATGACACGTCACTCTTAGCTTGACAACAAGAACGCTCGGGGTCTAGTCAGCAACGCCATTGTAGTAGCAGGATTTCCCACACTACACCCCTTACTCGATTTTGCTTAATTAATCCATTGAAAGATGTAAGATCAAGAATATTTATTGATTGAATTCATGAAATGTTTACATAGGAAAATAGAATTACACTTAGAAATTAAAGCATGCTTAAACTTTCTCTCCTAATGACTTGCCCAACAATTCCAAAGAGATCTCCCTTTACTGCACTCATTTAGCCCTTTATATAGG
>JAJJWW010000966.1:0-93061 GCA_023531295.1 Papaver armeniacum | reverse complement strand
CAATGATGCCAAGAACATACATGGATTGTGGATGGAGTTGGAAATGCGAGGATAATGGGTGTCTTAAGCCGGTTGCGCGAGAGATGGAGGATGATTGTGAATGGTTATGCGAGGAGAGCCATGTTGATGAAGCAATCGACTGATTGAGAAGAATGCCGGTGAACATGGGAATGTGAGAGGGAAGTTGGTGATTAGGAAATGGCGTGAAATGATGCCATGTATTGAGGGAATTAGTGTTATCACAAGAGTTCTGAGAATGGTTTTGGTGGATTGTTATCTTGCTGGATGTGGTTTCAATGAGGAAGAGCAGCTGAATGAATTGAATTTTGTATGGTAGGACCGGAAAAAGATGGGAATGAATGCCATGATTGCGGGAGTGTATAGCCATAACGGTCGAATTGAGTGGTGATGCACCATCCTGCGGCCTGAGATCAGAGCTTTGTGCAATGGCACAGGCAAGACGGCCCAATCAGATCCAACCCATCGGCTTCAGTAAGGTAAGACAAGTCAGCCCCTTTAGCTGACTCATACCGGACTCGGTGTACGACTACTTTTTCCCTTGACCTTATTGATTGTGGTTTGACTTTTTGACCTTAGTCCCTAGCAGTCAGGACCAGACGGAATATTCCGTCGAATATACCGATGACAGTAAAATTTTTGGTGGCCGTGGCGATTATTCGTCCGGATTAAACCATAATACCAGTTTTTTCGAGCCAAAAATCCGTAATTTTACGTGGACTTCTCTCATGGGTGTGAAGACTTGGACTTGAATCGGATGGAGAATCGGCTCAAATTTGGAGAAGGAAGATGGAAGAAGAAAGACTTGAATTTGGAAATTGGGTACTAAAGGAAAAGGGTTCTATTCCTTGGAAGATTTGGAGAATATTGAAGCCTATAAATGAGAAGTTTTCTACATCTTTTACACATCTCTCTCCACACACAACACTTGTGTTTTTGCTTGCTTTTGAAAATTCTTCTTTTTAATTATTTGTGTGAACTTGAAAATTCTCCTTTTAATTATTATTTGTGTGAATTTCAAAAACATGAGTAAGCTAACTTTATTATTGATTGAGGATGAATTCCTAGTTCTTAATATATGATTTGAGTTTTGTTTCAATTCTATCTTGAGATTTTTCACATGATTATCGATTGTTTTTACTAATAGGAATGTTTATTCATTCATGATTGATTGATAGATTGTTTAGAGTGCATGCTAAATTGATTTGTTAATTTGATCTAAAGCTAGTGAAAGTTAGGGGATAAGTAATCGTTTCTTGACTCTTTACATAAGTAGCAAACACGAGACCTTGCGGAGGGATTCCGTGGAGCAATTGTGTGTGAAAACAACGTTAGCAAGTAGACCTTGATCTTAGAGTCTAACTACTAATATTAACCTAATAAGTTCATAAATCTTAATCGTTTATTTAAATTACATCTGAGTGATCTACTACTAGGTGGTTTGGTAAATAGATCCGGTAGTGAGAACTTAAGGTGTCCCAGGTGATCTGAGGATTTAGGGTTTGTAGCAGTCTAGGCTGCTTTACCTCTACGTTGGTGATAATTTGTGACTAATAACAAGTAGAGAAGAACATAACTTGATTCATTGTTTGGCAACGAAGAAGGATTCCTTGATCTTGTCTCTCTTATTGATTTCAACTTTATCTTTTAATTGTTTTGTTTATTTTCTTTTGCTTTATACATCCCCTCCTTTTGTGACAATTTTTACAACTAGAATCTCTTGCTCCTCGTGGGAACGAACTTGACTTACATTATATTATTTTTAATTGAGTGGAAATAAGATATTAATTTGATTGCACCTCGACACGCACCACTCATAACTCTGTAATATCCCATTTTCAAGAGAAAACCTCCCCAAATACCAGCTGAGAAAGAACATTCTTGGAAAAGATGTTCCTCAGATTCTGAAGAACCATCACAAAGCAGACAAGTAGAAATCCTAACCAAGCAATAAAAGAATGTCTTGGGATATGAGATTTAAACCAAACTCTGCCATAAAACATGCTTTCCAATACCGGAGAGGCTCCTATATATACGAATCCTCATAGTATACTCGCCCTTTAGGCTAGGCTTCCACACCACCATGTCTTGTTCCTCCATATTGAAATCAACCTCTTGTAACTTCAAAAGCAGCATCATTTCCCATGCTTTGATAAATAGGAAAATTCACTAAAACTGATCAATAAAATCACCAACCTTACACTCAGGCCTAGGCGCGAGCTCATTAATAATATTCATGTTAATCCATTGGAGAGAACACCATTGGATGCCATAGTCGAGTCAAAAATTAATATTTTCTCCATTCCCGAAGACATGTAAAATTAAATTTTTGGCGGTCTCTTTGATCAAGGATCCTCCTCCAACACCATGAGAATCTTGGGAACATTTAAGGACCAAAAGTCTTTATTTTTAATTTGATTTTTATGAACCCTAATCACAAAATATTCACCTTACCACCGACGGATCCCATACATGCCTTAAGTTAGCAAACAATTAGTGGTTTCAATACTTCTCACCCCAAGGGCCTCCTTCTTCAAGCTGTACCCAAAAAACATCCCAGTGAATTGGGTGATATTTCGTTCCCATATCTCGCACCATCCCAAAGGAAAGTCTTGCAAATATGGTTGAGCTTTTGATAGCTCTCTTGGGCAAGACAAAGCAAGATAACCGAGAAAAATTATACCCTCGGAACAATTTTAATCAAGAGGAGTCTACCAAAGATAAGTAAGTGATTTGGCTTTCCAAGATTTTCTCTCTCCTACGAACTTTGGAAATAAAGAGGTAGCGGCCCCGATAAGATAGCCTAGTTGAAAAAAGGGAGAATCCAAGGTATCTCACAGGAAAATCACCACTATTACGGTTTAAACAAACCAAAACTTGAGAAAGTGTATCACCGTCATCGAAAAACAAAAAAGCGTTTTTACCGCTTATTCATTTCAAGACCGAGATATGGAGCTAAAATTTGAGATGACAGTCTTGAGACTCAAGAACAACTAATAACCTTTAATAAAAACTAAGACATCATCTACAAAGCGAGAGGTGAGTTAGTTTAGTCAATTTATATCTGATGAAGTCCATAAATGCCAAGATCACTTGAGTTCAAGCGTGCGATAATTTCCATAACCAAGCTACAAATAAATTTGGAGAAATGGGACAATCTTGACGGAGACCACGACTAGATGATAAATAACCATCGAAGATCCATTAACCAGCATAAAAATAACACAAAAATTTTAGCCGTAGAGATGCAAACTTGAATCCAACCAACAAAACCCTCGGGAAATCCTATCCTCTTGGGGAAAAGCATATAATAGCCTCCCAAGCCGACCGTATCATATGCCTTTTTAAGATCAATTTTTAAAGAACATTTTGGAGTACCGTTGGTCCTATGATAGTTTCTAACTATTTCATGAAATAACATGATGTTATCTTGTATTGACCTCACCCGAAATAAAAGCAATTTAGTTTGGACTGATAATCCTTTTAAGACACTCTTCATTCTAATAGCTAAAATTTTAGTAATGCACTTGTAGATGACATTACAACAATAAATATTTCTAAAATCAGCTATGACAATAGGATTATCAATCTTGGGAACTAGTGTAAGGAAAGTACTATTTACCTCACCCAAAATCTGGATTTGTTGAAGAAGTTTTGAATAGTCTTAACAAAGTCATCTTCAATAATGTTCAATGGACCTTGAAGAAAAGACTATAGAAACCATATGGTCCCGGAGCCTTACTCGAAGCTATACAAGAAAGTGTATAAACAATCTCATCCCTAGTAATAGGTTGAATCAAACTCATAGCATCAACTCCAACCAGATTAGAAAATTTGACAAAATCAGTATCAGCCTCAGGAAAAGAAGAATTAACACCATTACATAAATCAGAGAAAAATTTGGTACACTCAAGAGCTATCTATTATCATCCTCAAGAGTATTGTCACAAGAATATTTCAAAGTCAAGATATTGTTTATACATATTTTTTTCCTTTAAAGAATTGTGAAAGAAAGAAGAATTAGAATCACCTAATTATTCCATCCACTGAACTCTAAATTTTTGTTTAAGCGTAGATTCTTCTTGTCTCTCTTCCTTAGCATAATTACTTACTGCTCTTATTTCAATAAAAGCAACATCAGCATTAAGAGGTCTAGCTTGAACAGAAGCCTGAGCATTTACCATAATCTCCTTAGTCTGCAAAGCATTGGCAGACAAATCATTAGATTTAAACTTTTTCCGTTCTCTTAATCTGCGCTTTACCTTTTTCAATTTAGAGACTAGAACAAACATTGGGTTGCCTTTAACTTTTTCCCTCCAAACCTCCATAACAACATCCAAGAAATTAGGTTCCTTTGTAAGATTATTGAAAAACGAAAAGGAGGGGACCATGTTGTCATTGTTCAAACAATGTGCACACCATAGGAAAGTGGTCAGAAACACCAGGAGATTGAAATTCATCCTTAGAATTAGTAAATAAAGATACCCATTCAATGTTTACCAAAATTCTATCTATTTTAGAAACAATTATCCCTTGGCCAATCTGCTTATTAGGCCAAGTATAAAAAGCACCATAGAAAGGAAGATCAAAAAGATGAGATTCCTAAAAGTGCAATTGATGAAATCATTCATAGAAGAAGAATTAGTATTATTACTCCCATCCTTTCAGTAGAAATTTGAAATTTTATTAAAATCTCCTAAAACAATCCAGGACCCTCCACCATAGAAGAAAAAACAAAAATGTCATTGCATAAAGCATTCCTCATGTACTATCATTGTCACCATAAACCATAGTAAAAAAAAAAAAACTTTAAATTCCTACTAGTAATAACCTCTAAGAAAATGGCTTGAGAGTCAAAATGGATCACCGAAACATCCACTTCCAAAGGTTTCGGCCTACCCGGTTCTACCATAGCGATTATTCACATAATTATCAATAAACTTCGATTTTATTAATAGGAAACTTAATAGTTTCCTTATTTAACTCCTGAACATGATCAGTTTCCACAATTCCAACAATGGATAATTTATTAGACAAAATAAACTTATTAACTTCTTTATGTATTAGAGTCATTGGGCCTCTAATGTTCCAACAACCTATTTTGAAGAAGATATAAAGGTATCTTACAGACCTAGAAGGCTTCTTAATTAAGATCCAAACCCTTAGGGGGAACAAATTTGAAATAGGAATAACATTTGGTTTTTCTAAAAACTTACCTCTCACTCCACTAAAGCCTGAAGTAGGTAATTATTTACTAGAAGAAGTACCAGCATTATTAATTCCTTTACCAGAATTAAAATTCTGAAATAAAACCTTGATAGGTCCTGGAGATATCCACGAGGTGACTCTCAACAAAGATTTTCGATAAAACATCAAACATATTCCCGTTGGAATTCCAATGTTATTCTCCACTTCCATAACCTCATTTTCTTTATTACCAGTAGGAGAAGAAATAACCACCTCCATCTTATCCTGATCCATCCAAGCTTTTTGATTTGTATCCACTTCAATGACCAGCTTATGTCCTTGCTTTTTTGATCCCTTAACAACCCATTGTTTCTGGTCCACAATTTGAGGCTTGACCTGCACAACTGGTACTGCCTTTGGACATTTTGCTAAGACATGGCCAAAAATTGAGCATTCAGAACAAACAAGAGGTTTCAATGAATACTCCACATCAACATCAACCACATGTTTACCCTTATAATAGACAAGAATAGATGAAGGATAATCACACTCCACATCAATTTCAACTAGAACTCTCGCAAAGCTCATTCTGGCTCTGCTCAAAGTGAGTTTATTCATCATAATAGGCTTTCCAATAAGACTAATTATCTTTTCTAAGAGCAAATCAATTCCACATATGAAGAGGTACTACGCAAATTCACCCAAATTGAACGTATTTCATCCGAGCAATTTCATGTTCAATCAATGGATGTCATGGAGCACTAGGAATAATTGACATTATGAAAACATGACCATACTCAACAACATTTAAACGATCGGTTTCATCATCAAATTCAAAAACATAATGAGACTCACCATGAATCGTCATCCACCTTTTGGTCTCCAAGTCCCTTTGTACAACATTCTTAACCATCACGTAAGGAAGTTTCTTCCCTATGAACACCCAAATCATCAAATCCTCAAAAAATCTCAATTCATTAACAATATCCTCTTCTAATACATCAACTACCCTTTTATTATCAGTGAAACCAGGAGTAGCGCAATCAATAGAAGCATCAAGTAACACCCCATTCTTCTTCGCGAACATATCGGACCGTTGAAAATTATTAACCTTTATTCAAAACCCCCGAGAACTATTCAATGAAGAATCGATCCACCCAAACCACCCCTCTACCCTCGAGAGAGAAGCGGTATAAATATAACCCCGTGGAAGAGAAAGAGATTCATCACCTCAACCATGGTGATGAACCATAGAGATCAAAACACGAAAAAATCAAACCCCAAACACCTTAACTTTTGGTCAAAATCACCACCAAAGTCAAGGCCAAGCTTCTCTTTGATTTTTTAATCTGAAATCGATTATCGCACACAAATTTATTGAGGTTACTTTAAACGATATCCGAATATCATCATCCCCAACCAATCGTGCCCAAAAAAATTAGTGTTCTTCTTCTTAGAGGCGAATTTTCCTAAAAATGGATTTCGAGTCAGATTTGAGCATTTATATACAATTATGAGTTCTCTCATCAAAATCAGACAATCGAGTAGCAACAAAGAGAAATACAAATGGCTTCTTATGGAGGTAAAAGCTGTTTTGTAAGGAAATCAGTGGTGGTGGTGGAAGAACAACAACAATACCAAAGATAATCTTTGCATTCAAGAAGCGATATATTATGAAATCCTCTTAAGGTTACCAAAGAAATCACTATTGGCTTGTAAGTGTGTTTGCAAGAATTGGTGTGCCCTAATCTCAACTTTTGATTTCATTAAAACCCATATTGTTATTCAGAAAATTAACAACAACCCTATTCTCAAGTTTTCCTCCGTAATCAACTTTACTCAATAGATCATGATTCATTTACATCATTTTGATCATCATCACTTTGACTTTTAAAGATAATGATATTGATATGGGTCATCACCCATTCAAATCGTGTTATTGTGTTGGATTCTTGGGTTCATGTGATGGTCTAATTTGTATATGGTAATAAGGATTCATTTTGTCTTTAGAACCCAGCCACAAAAAGTATAAAGAATTACCTAAATCACGAGTGAATTTAACATAGACAATTTTAGCATATATGGTTTTGGTTATGATCACAAGACTGGTGATTACAAGTTGGTAATGGGTGTGAAACCTCCTGAAAACAAATATAGTACCCTAGTGCTAGTATATACGTTAACATCAAATGAATGGAAAACGGAGATTACCATACCTTATTTGTTTTCTTATTTTCATAAATCTGGGGTGCTTGCTAAGGGAAACCTTTATTGGTATTGGTCAACAACTTTGTATTACTCTATTTGGATATTAGCGACGAGAGTTTCAAAGAAATGAAAATACCAAGATAATTTCTAGAGACGAATAAGGAGGATCCGTGTTTTGGTGCGTTGCAAGGGTGCCTTAGATTATTTGTTACCTCATATGTTAATGGTGTTAAGAGTCATGAAGTATGGGAGATGTTGGATTATGGATTTCGGGAATCTTGGACTAAGCATTATGTCATTTCCCACGAGAGTATTATCAATGATCAAAAATATTTTAGGAGTGTGTCGTCTTTTAAGAATAGCGAGATTCTACTTTTGACGAACTGTAGTTTATTTTTTTTATGACCCAAAACATGGAAGTGCTAGGGAACTAAAAATGGACAAGATTCATTTCTTGAATGTCGAAAACTATTTTGAAAGCTTAGTCTCTTCATTCTGCAGTAATTTTCAATGGTTATGGAGTTTGAACGGGGGTTTCATAGATTCAACTTCACTCATCTAGTGGAGAATTCTATCCTATTCTCTTAATTCACTGGAAATAGGGCTCGAGAAATCTGATGCAGATAAATCTTTAAGGTTTCCCTCTTCATCTTCATCAGCAGCAGATGTCATTGGACCTTCTGTAGCTACAACTACTACTAGTGAAACCGAACAAAAGCTAAATATGTTCTTGCAAGTAGTTAAAAATTATGGTTGTTGACTTGTTGCTATAGGGAATTATCTAAAGGTCTAAAGTAGGGTTTTCCAGAAGAAAAAAATGTTTGATTTTGAGATGAATTTAGGGTTTCTTTTAAAGATCTAAAGTATGTAATTTGTTTGATTAATACAAGTTATGGTCTATATAGATTGTCATTTGAATTGTAAACTTGATTCTTACTTTAGAATAGTAACTCGGTCAACCTTATAGAATTAGGGACCTGGGTCCCGAACCACCTGGTGCTGAATTGGAAGGTTATTGTAATTAAAAATTTATGCTAAGAAGGATTGTGTTCGAGGAGGAATATAAGATGAATTAGTTTATAAAAATTAATGTTTATTTTGGGAGATGAAGACGATCTTACTCTAAAATTTTCACCAGAATCACTCGTTTTCATTATTAAGATCTCTAAACAATCGGGATCATGTAATAAAAGGATTTCGACAAATCCTCGTACCTCTGTAACTAAGTTTATTGAGAATTTCCCCAAACTTGTTCTTCTTGTCCAACTAACACAATCTCTAAAATTTCTAATCAACTAAATTTATAATCTAACATTTTTTTTTGGTAGAGTGAAAGAAAAATAGAACAAAATCAACAAACAAAGATCAAGAAATGTCTGCTGAAAAACTAGCAAAAATAGAAGGGGAGATTTGAAAGATGTCCGCCAATTCTGGACATTATGCTTTGTGACTACTAATTTTCCCATAGTCTACGTAATGTATACAGTTCGGAGAATCAAATACTAAGTAGTATTAATGCTTCTGTTGAACTGATAATGCTAAGTAATAAAAGATATTCAAGATCACAATAATAACGAAGAACACAAATATAATGTAAATGCTACTAAGTTATCATGAGACACAAGAGATTACGTGGTTCGAATTTCGTCTACGTCCACGGGGTAATGAGTGATTGTTTGTATTAAGTTTTTGTGGTTACAAAGATCTTAAATGCTTCCCAAAGTAATAGAGAGAACTCAAGTTGAAGTAAATACTTAAGTTCTAAACATTAAAGAGGTATAATCTTAAGACTAGATCTTCTCTCCTAGATATTGAATGCCCGTGGTTTGTTGGTGAAGCTTGGTATTTATAGCCCCATCTGCTCGAGGTATATCTTTCTTTGTCTTTGGACCCATCGTTCTCCGATATACCTTCCGTATGCAGATGGTACCTTCTTTCACCGCGTCCTTTCTCCTGCCGGATTACGCCACCTCGGTGACCCACGTTCCTTCGGGAACTTCCCAGCATCAGTACAAATTGTACCTTCGTTCACCGCTACCCTTTGCCATTCGAGTTCTGCCACATCATCTCTCTCCACATGCTTTGGTTATGCGTGTAGATAAGAGATTTGTGCATTTAATGATGATTAGATATGTCATATACATCTGTCCCTTCGCCAGCTGCCTCTCTCTAGACTAGGCTTTACTTTTCCCATCTTGACCGTCGAGGTATCCGTTCTTGGGATAAGATAAAGTACATCTGCAGGAAGGTATCCTCTGCGTCGCTCGGGTTTCTGTCTGCAGTGAGGGATATCTGATTATCTTGTGTGCGACCCGCAAACCGCGACACGTGCTCCACGAGAATATTGGTATTCACATGCTTCTGACATATGATGGGAGTTTAGAGCATCTCCAATGGAGTATGGATTTTAAAAAATATTGATGCCACCTAGGATTTTAGAAACTCTCAACAAAAAAAACCTCTCCAGTGGTGGTTGGATAATCAAAATTTAATATAACATGGAAGTTTGAGTTTGGAGGAGAGTATGGGTTTTTGGAGACTCCCTTCCATACCCACGTCATCAATTTATTATTATTCTCAATGTCTCAGCGTGATTGTGCTCTTTGGCAATGCAACAAGCCCAGACATTCTCAAGACTTCCTTAAAGCTCTTCCCATCGAGGGCCTTAATCAGAGAGTGGGTACGCGACAATTTAGTGCCGTCCTCTGCTACCGGTTGGGTATTCCCCTATTTTTTGAAGGCAGCCAGTGTGCATCCTGCAACCGTGACATGGATTTCTATGGTGACCATGCCTTGCATTGTTCCCATGAGGTGTGGCTTAAATTCCGGCATGACCTTGTTCGTGATACCATTGCTGATATGTGTTTTCGTGCTGGTGTTCCCACTAGGAAAGAAGTCTCTTTGGGTCTTATTTCTAGTGAGGGTGTCGATTTACGACCTGCTGATATTTTTGTCTATAATTGGGATAATGATCGTGACATGTGTTTTGATGTAACTGGGGTATCCCCTTTTACCGGTGTTGGAGTTCGTGCTTTCCAGTCAGGTCTTGTCTTAAGTAATGCCCTTATGCGTAAAAATAAAAAATATCTTGATAAATGTGTAGCTCAATGTTATGGGTTTGGTGCTTTGGCTTTTTCCACGTTTGGTGAACTTGGGGACGATACTGATTGAATTTTTAAAGAGACCGCATAATCACCTGTCTAGATTCGATGTTAACGCTAAGAGATGTAATTTCTTTTTGTCATAGATTAGGGATTGTGATTCAGAAGGGGTTGGATCCCAGCTTGTTGCACGGATTCCAACTAGTTTCATTCAGTCCTCCCTTGTTGTTGATGAGGATATTTTGGAGTCATTATTAATTTTTTAGATTGTGTGAATTATTTTTTCTATAAATAAGCGACAAGTATGAAGTATATCAAAATAGATATAGATACAACTAGCACTGAAGATGCTTATCAAAACAAGATTTGTATTTGGATTATATGTTATTAAATACCTTTTTTTAGGTCTCCACTATGAATAATACTCACTCCATTGGAGATGCTCTTAAGAGCAAAACTAGCAAAATAAAATAAAAAATATAATACTCCCTGTTAACTTAATAATTAAACTTATTACAGTAGTATCTAATTAACAATCCTAGCATTTTTAGGGGCGACCCTAAACGAATTAAGGGCGACACAAAAGGACAAAATATGTCATAATCGGAAGGTTAATTCATAATCGGAAGGTTAATTCATAATCGGAAGGTTAATCCATAATTCCCTTTTTTTAATGGCCAAACTACCCTTTACAATCGGTAGATAACTATACAATCGGTAGTTAATCAACAATCAGGAGTCAGTTTAGTTTATATAGCTTCCGAATATAAAGTATCCCCAAAATAAAATCATCTATCTTTTGAATTTTGATTATCCTATAATCGGTAGTAAATAAAGTTATCTTGACTTTCGATTAAAGTAGACCTTTGGCAAATATCCTACCATAATCGGTAGTCAAGATAGTTCATATAACTACCGAATATAGAGTAGCCCCAAAATGAGATTTTGCAAAAATCCTCTTTTTTTGAATTTTGGTTGAGCCTATAATCGGTAAGAAAGGAAGAGTTATCATGACTTCCGATTATACAGTGGCTCTCTTTGCAAATATCCTACCATAATCGGTAGTCAAAATAGTTCATATAACTACCGAATATAGAGTAGCCCCAAAATGAGATTTTGCAAAAATCCTCCTTTTTTTTGAATTTTGGTTGAGCCTATAATCGGTAAAAGGAAGAGTTATCATGACTTCCGATTATACAGTGGCTCTCTTTGCAAATATCCTACCATAATCGGTAGTCAAGATAGTTCATATAACTACCGAATATAGAGTAGCCCCAAAATGAGATTTTGCAAAAATCCTCCTTTTTTAAAATTTGGTTGAGCCTATAATCGGTAAAAAGGAAGAGTTATCATGACTTCCGATTATACAATGGCTCTCTTTGCAAATATCCTATCATAATTGGTAGTCAAGATAGTTCATATAACTACCGAATATAGAGTAGCCCCAAAATGAGATTTTGCAAAAATCCTCTTTTTTTGAATTTTGGTTGAGCATATATTCGGTAAGAAAGGAAGAGTTATCATGACTTAGATTATACATTAGGTCTTTTTGTTGAATTCCTATCATAATCGGTAGTCAAAATAGTTCATATAACTACCGAATATGAAAGTAGCCCTAAAAATGAGATTTTGCCAAAATCCTATAATCGGTAGTAAATAAAGTTATCTTGACTCCGATTCAATTATTCTCGAGAATTAAATGATCTTGTTTATAATGGGTAAAAAACCGAAAAAAATCCAAAACGTTGAAATTCAATTTTCATATAACACAGTAGGGAGGAATCGCCCGGACCCCAGACCCCTCGTATAGCGTCTCGGCATTGTATTCATACCACGTCCATGCCCGCACCGAGCTTTTTCAAGCTGCATTGGTTGAGCCTATAATCGTAGCAAATGAAGGTATCGACTTAGATTATACGGTGGGACTCTTTACCGAAACCCTAGCATAATCGGTAGTCAAAGATAGTTCATATAACTCTACCGAATATAGAGTTGCCCCAAAATGAGATTTTGCAAAAATCCTCTCTATTTTTCTAATTTGGTTGAGCCTATAATCGGTAGTCAAAATAGTTCATATAACTACCGAATATAGAGTTGTCCCAAAAATGAGATTTTGCAATCGGTAGCTAACTAAACTACTACCGATTATGAAGGAAGCCATCTGGTATTTTCAATGCCTTATTTTGTCTTTTGTGTCGCCCGTAATTCGTTTGGGGTCGCCCCTAAAAATGCTAGCTTAACAATGGCAGTTTTGATATTTTATAAAATATTTGGATAAGGGAGTTTACTTTACAATGATAGACCCTAGTCACCTAGTGTGTTTTATTCATCAGCCCCCAACCAGTCGTCCCTAAAAATATCAGTGAGACTCATGTTTCTTCTTCTTTCTTCTTCTTAGAGCTGAACTCGTCCACAAGAGGATTTCATTTCAGTTTTCCTCTCTGTATGTGAGCATTTAATCAAATCAGCTTAATCAAATGGCTTCTTCTTATGGATGTAAAAGCCGTTTTGTAAGGCGATCTGGTGGTGGTGGTGGAAGAACAACAACAGTACCAACTATAATCTCGAGCAGCAGCATTCCGGAAGAGATTTACTACGAAATCCTCCTGAGATTACCAGTGAAGTCACTATTGGTTTGTAAGTGTGTTTGCAAGAATTGGTATGCCCTAATCTCAACTTCTAATTTCATTAAAACCCACATTGCTATTCAGAAAATTAGGAACAACCCTATTCTCATGTTTGCTTCCAGTATTCAAATTCGCTCCATAGGTTATGATTCATTTATATCATCTTCATCATCATCACTGTGTGAATTTAAAGATAATGCTATCGATATGGATCATCATCACCCGTTCAAATTAAGTTGTTGCGTTGGATTCATGGGTTCATGTAATGGTATAATTTGCATATGGTTGCATCATTATCGTAATAAGGACGTATTCTATCTTTGGAACCCGGCCACAAAAGAGTATAAAGAATTACCCACACCACCAAGTGAATTTAAGATAGACAATGTTTGCGCAAATGGTTTTGGTTATGACCACAAGACTGATGATTACAAGTTGGCAGTAGGTGTAAAAACTCCCGGAAGCAACTTTAGTACCTTAGTACAAGTCTATACGTTAGCATCAAATGAATGGAAACCGGAGATTACTGTGCCTTATTTATTTTGTTATTTGCATATATCTGGGGTGCTTGTTCAGGGAAATCTTCATTGGTACGTGCTAAGTAAACAAAACAACTTTTTATTACTCTCTTTGGATGTCAGTGATGAGAGTTTCAAAGAAATGCAAATACCAAGAGAAATCCTAGAGGTGGGTAAGAAGATTCTGTGTTTGGGCTTGTTGCAAGGGTACCTTAGCTTATTTGGTAGCTTAGATGTTAATGGTGTTAAGAGGCATGAAGTATGGAAGATGTTGGATTATGGAATTCAGGAATCTTGGACTAAGCATTATGTCATTCCCCACGAGAGAATCATCAATGACCAAAAATATTTTAGGCGTGTGTCGTCTTTTAAGAATGACGAGATTCTACTTTTGGGGATCTGTAGTCTATTTTTGCATGATCCAAAGCATGGAAGTACTAGAGAACTAAAAATGGACAATATGCCAGTATTGAATGTCGAGAACTATTTTGAAAGCTTAGTCTCTCTTAATTCCGGTACTTACGTGGGGAGAGAACTTGAAGAATCAATAGAAACTACTAATATCGGGGGAGAACTTGAAGAATCAATGGAAACTCGAAGAAGAAACTTTCCAAGATTAAGTGATTATGTTTTTTATTTCTTGTTTTTCGTATATGTATTGGTCTATATAGGAATGATGAAAAGGTATCCTGAAAATTGAGATTATAAAGTTATGACACTGCAATTTTGGTTCTCATATTCTAAGTCTTAAAACATAAATATGTATCATGTTACCGAATGAAACATTGGTCGCCTAGCAAGCAGAGCTCTTGCTTAAGTGGGATATTGTTCGATCACCTTATGATCACATAAAGCGTGCTGAAGGAACGAAAATTGACTTGGGAGGAAGTAATGAAATGGACCTGAACCGGTGGGACTTATCGGAAGGATTGCGTTGGACAGACACACGTGGAAAGCGGCGATCCACATCCAAGAAGCATGATGTTTAAGATTTGTTTTTTTTTCTTCTGTGGTGTCATTTAGCCTACCCCAACTTGTTTGGGACAAAAAGGCTCGGTAGTTGGGAACTCATCTTTTCAGCATTTACTTGTTTTGTTCACTGTAATAGTGATTTTGATCTGCCTTTTGTTCTACAATTACTGGGGGCATAATAGTTTCTCTTTACTTGTTTAGCTTTGCTGTAGCTTTTGGTCTCTAATTTTCTGTTTTCTGTAGGGGGCAAAAAGTTTCTGCTTTTGGCTAGTACTGTGATAATCACTGCATATCCATCTCATTCTTATTTGCAAAGCTTTCCTGGTTTGTAGTACAAATTTTGCTGTTGCCTGTAGACTATTGTTTTCAGGGGACACAGCCTTTCTGTTTTTCGCCAGTGCATTTGGCCGATCTCTGCATAATTTTCTCCCATTATTTTCTGGAACCTGCTGTACCATTAATCCCCATTCTGCAACCTGCTATAGCTCACTACATATCTTCCTGCTAATTTGTTTTATCTTCGTTTACCTTTTTCTTCGTCCTCCTTTTTCATAATCAAATCTCAGACTGCATCTCTTTTGGTTTTTGTTGTACAAGTTTCATCTGATTTCTGAACTCCTTTAAAGTTCTTCCCTGGAGATTTTCTAGTTTTTCCTCTTTTCCACCTCTAAAAGCATTTCTTTTTTGGCTTATCCTATCCCGTTCTTCTTCTGAATTCAATTTGGTCTTTTCTAATAAATTCTCCATGAAATTCCTATTAGGGAATGTCCAGGGCATTGGCCTTCCTCTGAAAAAATACTGATTTGAACATTTTATGGTGTATCGGTTTTGCAAGTGACAGACACCGTAATGCTGCATCTGAGGTACTGACAGAAACCAATACAGGAACAAAAAATGATTCAAAAGGACATCAGGGCCTCCTAGTAGTCGGTTGTAAAACAAATTGGATTTTGAAGCCCATAAGTGGCCTCTTTCGAGTCCGCAGCAAAAACCCTACAGAGTACAAACCTCGGTTTCTTTCCTTGCAATTTTCTCTAATGATAATCAAACTAGATTCATGGTTTGTTTGTTGTAATTACTTTCAGAGAAATAGAGCTATATATTGATACTCATCTTGTTTGTTAGTAATAATTTTAGGTCTTAATTATTCTTTTATGAATTAGAAATGGAGGTAAAGATTATTCGGTTAAATTGGAGAAGAAGAAGAAAACAACCAATAGATTTGAAAATAGAGATGGGGAAAGAAAATCAAGAAAAGATAGCTCCATTTCTAACTGGTTATGAAAAGTTCAAGATGATGTTGATAATGATGTTAAGGTATAGACATTTTAGACGTTCTCGTTTAGAGCTTCTTGTTAAACCTAAAGGATCTAATTGGTACTAATTATTCCGGTGAAGCTGAAGCTCCTGTATCCTGTCAGTATGCTCTTGGTGTTTTCGATAAAGAGACGCAAACTCTTAAAATCGTCAAAATTGAATCCAACAAGGTAACCATATCATCTCATTTTTATAATTCAAGCACATTTTTGGTTGAATTTCTTAAAACTTCAAATGATTTGTTTGTTTGGTTTATATGTCATTTTTGAGCGGAGAAATCTATTGTACTTTGTATGTTTATGGGTAATTTAGCTTCACAAGAAACATAGTTGCAACAAATTTTAAAACAAGTTGATTAGGAAACTGTTGCATCGTATGTTAGTGTTCAATTATGAGGAAATTGCCACATAACCGAATCTCACTATTGTATGAACCACTTCTTGAAACTTCCAAAATGCGTCTGTTTAGTTTATAAGTCGTTTCTAGCAGAGAAACCTCTACTTTATATCTATATGAGACTATAAGTCTGTAACGTAGCTTCATAAGTATCATAGTTGGAGTGATTGTAGAACAAGTCTAATGCTGAACTGCTGAGAAAAACAAGTTGGCTAGGAAACTGTTGCACGTATATATGTGTTGTTGTAAAGTGTAGAATGTGAATGATTTTTTAACTGTGAAAAAGACATTGCAATGTAAGCGAATGGATTCTAGATGGTGAGAAATTCTTCTTTTCCTTCTCTAGAGTCAGCTGCACTGATTTTGACATCATAATAAAATGGTCACTTTGTTTTGGACTCCACTTCTGAAATATAAGGTGGCTTCCATGTTTCTCTGGGCCTGTGTTATCATCTTATTGTATTTCCCAAATATCGTGTTAGATGTGTAAACTAGTTTAGGTATTCTGCAACGTTCAGTCACATAGATGAATTTGCTGCTGCTTTATCAATTTTCCCTTTTGAGCTGATATGATAAAAAAACATTACCTATTGATCTTTTCTTGTTTTTCCGTGAATTTGTACCTATCCAGTCACACTTGATAACGATGTCATTTTTAATTGAATGATTCTTTCAGATTCTTGGTTCAGTTTCGAATCTTGTAATTTTAAATGCTTATAGTAGTTACAACAGCATATTGCTTGGATATATGTTAACTGTTCCTGTTTTCATTGTCTGTTCTTGCTCTCATTGCAACATACCAACTGTCCATTTTGCGTAGTATATGGTATATTGAGATTGCATCTTGATCTAATTGTTATTGCTACTGTTCTGTTTTTCAGGCCTGACACTTTGGCCTGACAATTTGGGTTACCTGATTTGGAAAGCAGGACCCAGATATTCAAAATTCATACTAGGATAATGAATTGTGAACGTGACATTAGGTTTGAGCTCTTAGCTCGCCTTTCCCCAAATTCCACTGGTAAGGGTTGCTGAGATATTCTTTATGTATTTGCTTTGCTACTAGTTCACATTTTACTATCATTATTTTGTAGTAGATCCCTAAATTTTCTTTCGGATATAGTTACGTTGACTAGTTTTATGGCTCAATATTCTGTAACTTGTGAAGTACTTATATTTTGTATGTATTCATTTGATTTGTAGGAGCTGATATGTGTAGTGTGTGTACCGAGGCTGGAATGCATGCAATTTGTGCATGTAGGAAAATCGTGACAGAGAAGGACTTCCTTGATGGTGTTAACGAAGTCATCAAGGGTTACCAAAATTTCAGGGCGACCCCGAAGTACATGTAGGGCTGTCAATGGATGCTAACGTAACGGATAAAGGCTCTGCCGCTGCCGTTGCCATTAAAAGTTAGCGGATATCCGTTATCCGTTAATTTCCGGCGGAAATAGGAAATTCAAAAACGTTACCGTTACGTTGGACTTACCGGATAACGGATATTTTTCCGTTACCATCCGGTATGTCACATGTCAAATACAAAACAGGCTAAAACCACATAACAAATACACAGAACCAAGGTTTTTAAACTCGTACGATTCACGAGTTGAATCATATCTACACTAAAATCGTGTTAGATACCATATCTGATGCGATTACTGACTTTGACCGAGAGCTAGTGAGTTTCGAACTCATGTTCTGTCGCCCACACAAGTCTAGCTGTAACCACTGAGCTATGACCTATTTTGTGAAATCTACGAGTTTATAATATATTTGTACATTTCTCACAATATCAGTTACTTGTCCACTATATATTTCATTTCATTTATACATTCATTTTTATGTAAGTAAATATACGTTTCAAAAATGAACTATGAAACTACGATTCACGATTCAACATACGATTTGATTCTAGAAAATGAAAAAACGATTCACGTTTCGATTTACGATTTAAAAACCTTGCACATGACAACTTTTAAATCCAACAAAACAGGTTCTAAATTCATGCCACACCAAAAAAAAGACATACAAAGATGTTCATGCCACACAAGAAAACAAGTTCTAATCTTCAGATGTTCTAGCAAAAGAAAAAACCATGTTTTTTGCAAAAAAAAGACATCTCCATCTCCATTTGCTGCAACAACTGCAAATGCATTCCTCCTCCATCTCCAGATTCTCCACTGCCAAGTGCCAACTGCATCTGCAAATGCATTCCATTCCACCTTACTCCTTAGTCCTGAACTTCTGCATTTTGAAAAGAAAATCAAAAGTATTAGACATTTTAAGATGGAAAGTGACAATGTCATTGTCAAGTACAATAAGCATCTAAATTGCAAATAAAAGATTAAGATGTAAGGAAACTTACCAAGAATACAACTATCACCAACATTATCACCGAGAGTGAGATCTAGCAGCCACCCAAGCAAAGCAATGCTTCAACAAGATCTGGAGCTAATGAACTCCTCGTGAGATGTGAGAACCCCGCCACCAATACTAAACATAGATTCTCGAGCTACACTTGTCACCGGAACTGCCAAAACATCTCTTGCAATCCTTGAGAGAGTTGGGTACTTTGAGCATGATTCTTCCACCAACTTAAGATATCAAACCTCATTTCTTCAATGGATGTACCTTTAGGAAGAACTCGGAGTTCTCGCTAAGTAAGTCTCCACCTCGACTTCGAACCTCAAAGACATTATTTTCCATAATAAAATCATCATAACCAAATTCATATGAAGTTGTAGTTGCACTTGTAGAGATCTCCATTCCAATGGAACTCATTCCACTATCATAATAATCAGAACTGTGGTGTTTGTTTCATAAGCACAAAGAAAGAGCGTTGAGTGCAAGATCAAATTTGTTATAGTGACTTTGATAGTGATTGACACCATATACTCTCTTCATAACAAACTCCACCCATCTAGCCTTATACTACCTCCGTTTTAGGAAAAGTGATACTTTTACTTTTTCATTTTTGCCTAAAAATAGGCCAAATTGAAAAAGTGAAAGTATCACTTTTCCTAAAACTAGGGAGTATCTAGGATCTAAAACAACTCAAATTCCCATCAAAGTGTTACTTTCTTTCCAAAGAGCTATCAAATTTCATCCTCATATTCTTGGCCATGTCTCCGATATACTCATTCTCACTTGATTCCCCGCATCTTAATGCATCTATTAACTTCTTGCACCCCATTATAATACAAATTTGTTGTGGGATACTTAATCCCAAAGAAATTTGGTTGAAATGACATCAAACAATTCCAAACATTCACATATATGTATTCCTTGTTGCCACTCCTTAGAAGATGGTAGTATCTTGAAGTCATTATCCAATTCAAATTTCCTAGCCTAACAAAAGCTTGTCTCAAAAAAATTGCATCCTTTAGCATCTTAAAGGTGGAGTTCCACCTGGTATCCACATCTAAACCCACAGACCTTGAAGCATGAAGCTTAACTTAGGCCATTACACATTCAAATCTCTCTTTTCTAGCCTGACTTGAGTTGACATATTTTACACACTCTCTAACTGCATCTATAAATGGAGCAGCTACTCTCATTCCCCACCCAACAATCAAGTGCAATACATGATTACTACACCTCATTTGGAACATATCCCCATTAAGAACTAAACAGTCTTTTTCTATCAAGCCATTTCTTGATTTTCCATCATAACATTGTTGGAGCTAGCATTGTCGCAGCTACAACAAAAAGCTTATTGTCAAATGTTACAATCTAGACACACCGATTTCACTACGGATGCTAGAACTTCTCCGAGTGTGGTGATGGCACTAAAGTAAAGTTTCCACTCCTCATCTATGTAATGCAAAGTGTCACACAAAGAATAACCATCCTTTGTATGCTTACATGACCACATATCTTTGTTAAACTACATTTAGATGTAATATTCTCAAATTGTTCTTGTAATTGTAGTTTGAACTCGATTGTTAGTCTCATGATGTCTTCCCTAACTCGTATTCCTAGTGTAAAGCTTAGCAAAGTAGGATTCAAAGACTTAAAAAACTCTCTAAAATAAGGATGCTCAACTATAGTGATTGGATAACCATGTTTAGCAATCATTTTGGCAACTAGTGTCCTAGTAACAACATCATCATACTTCCAATTGGCTAACTTGGTTTGAGCATTACCGCTCGGCGTGATGTAATCTTCCTTTGTCCTTTCTTATTCTCAGGCTTTTCTATGCGATTCTAGCATGGTAATGCAAGCTACTGTTCCTTGGTTAATGGGAGCAGGCATCTTCTTGTGACAATGTTTGCATTCAGCTATAAGTATCCCAACCTCCTTCCCTTTACAACCTTCTTTCCAATTTTCTGTCAAAATCAACCCATACATCGACCTTCTTTTGAGCGCAATTTTTTTTTTTTCTTCAAATCTAATCGGGTCTTCATCTACTTCTACATCTTATTCGTGTTCTTCTCAGAGGACGAAATACAGTGTGTAATGTATGGTGTTAAATTAATTCCGTAACCTTGAACTTGGTTGGATGCATCACAGCAGTAAATGTGATGCAACCGAAAATGAGAGATTTTGTGAAGACCCAACATGGTTTGATGCTCCTCATTCGCTTTGGGACATGATTAATTTCACAAATCAAATTGTGAACCCTAATTTCGAAACCCTATATTGAATATTAAGTTTTGAAGATTGAAATTAAACTCAAAGGAAATTGAAGAAGAAAACCCTAGTTTCTAATCAGTAATCACACATGATTTCTATAGAGAAGACGATGATTTTTAAGGCAGAGAAGACGATGATTTTAGGTTTTCTCTCTTTTTCTCTATGTTGTCCGATAAAATCGAAGTGAAGAATGAATCGAATGAGATTCATTCGACCTAATACACCCTAGGTGTAAGAGTTTACACGTGCAAGACGACGTTTCCGGATAACGGAACTAAACCTAACGGAAATACATGGTTCCACTACCGTTACGTTAAGAAGGGATTATCCGTTAGCTTATCGGTATCGGATATCCTTTTACCGCTATGTCGGATGGTATCAGTAATGGCTAACGGATTATCGGTATCGGATTTCGGATAATCGGTATCCATTGACAGCCCTAAGTACATGGTGTACAACCGAGAATTCGGATGGTTATTGACAATGATGATACGTGGTTTACAAAATGAGGAACTTTAATAGCTATTGACAATGATGATACAATAAAACTTCTTTAAATAATAGCTTTGCGATCGAAAAATTATTATTTTAGAGAGATTATTAGTTTAGTGAGAAGAAATTTAACCTGTGCAAGCCTAGTTGGGATTAAATAATTTTATTATTTTAGAGATTATTATTTCAAGGAAAACTTCTTATGAGAATTTTATTCTTGTGTTTTTAAGAAGAATAACTAGAGTTTGGAATATCCATTATTGTGCACATAGCTATGTCCAACGATTTTCATCTTCAATGTTTTTAGATTTATTTACTTAAATTCTAAAGTTTGTTTGGAAGCTGATTTTGCAGTATTAATCTTTATGGTTTTATATATTGCAATTTGTTATGGGATATGTGTGTTAGCGTCCGTGAACTGTGATTGTCCCATACGTGGTCAAAAGTTAATTCTTTCATATGTCGATATGCAAGTATTGATAAAAGATTGAATGAACTTTTGACAAACAAAAGTTAAGCCTTTTATGTCATTATGCAAATATTGATGGAAGAAAGGATGAGCTTTTGTTTACAAAGATTAAGTCTATGTATGTCATTGTGCAAATAGTGGTGAAAGATAGAATGAATCTTTGTTTATTCCGCAGTATTGATCTTCCCTGATCCATATTTTTTATGTATATACCGTGTGGCTCTGTAAGTTATCTTATGTTGAGCATGTCCGATTAAATTAATCATGGGTTCTCTTGTGGTTAATTTAATTGAGTTTTTGGATACAAATTCATATTCTTATGTGATTTGTTGTTGTCCAAAAAAATACTTCTTTTCTTGTGAAAGTAAGGTCGCTCTTGTTGTTCTTTCGGGAATGACATTTTATGGGGGAGAGTTCTTAATTACCAAATTTTTGTGGGGAGTGCGGTTGTGGAATATTATAGGGGTTATCTTGTATCTTTATAAACTCCTTGACAAATGCATTTAGTTTCGGATATATGATTGCATCTAAAAAGTTGATATGTGCTTTAGTTTGGTCATGAAGTATCTCTATAGAACTTTCATTAGGATCCCACTAGTTTTCGTACCTTTGCCAATTTTATTGACAAAAAGGGGGAGAACTAATGTCTACTACAAATACATATGGTTTTCGGATCATTATGTAAGGGGGAGTGGTTTTCATGTCAAATGAAGTATTGACTAAGGGGGAGTGATACATATCACCATAGTATTGTTGTCGAAGTTGTGATACAATTGAACTTTGATGATGTGTAATAATGCTATGACACTGTGTAACAATGATTGAGAGCTTTTGTTTTCTCATTGTTATGGCTACAGATCTTCAACAACGATGATGCTGCATTGGATATATTTGGAATCATTGGAGTACTTGGAAGTGACGAAGATTTCGAGTAATGTTGAAGAACCAAGGAGATCATGCATGTGGAAGAGATTGTATTGATAATTTTGTCACTAAAGTTGATAGTTTTGTCACTAAAGTTGACAAAGGGAGAGATTGTTAGAGCATTGCTCGGTCGAACTCGCAAGTGTTGCTATCTCAAGCTTGTTTGTCAAGTTTAGGTGCCAAAACTATAAGTCTTGATTTCTAGTCTACTTATAGCTAAGTCTCGGACTAGGATATAAAGTGTAGTTGAGATCTAGACTCCATAGCGTTCATCATACAAAGACGAAGAACTACTCAAGGAACTGGTGGAACTTCGTCGACTAAAAGGTATGTGGAGACTTGAACTTATCTATCAGTCAAAAAGTCTATCTACTCTATCTCCTATCTTGAGACAAAAGTCGTATTGCTATATAGACTTCGATTATACACATTTGTTATTTCCCGCCGAGTCCATCTCGCTTATCTATTTCTCGAAATATGTGTTGGTAAGCTCTCGCTTTGGCCAAGTTCATGTTTACAAGTGACGAAAGTCATGTTGATTATTTCAATATCTTAAAAATCGCTTTGATGAAAAATAGTGTGTGAATAACCTCTATTTAACATCCTCTAAGAATGTTTCAATGATTGAAATGAGAATTTAGAATATATAACCTTGAATGGATATAAACATTGTATGTGAACTCATACTTGTGTAAGTCCAAAATCCTTGAACCAAAGTATGCGTACTTTGCCGCCGAAATAACCGGAACTAAAGTCCGCGTGCACAGACGCATACTTCCCGGAAGTTCACGTCCGTGAATTTCTGCATGTAGTTTGTGAACCGAAAGAAACTTAATCCGGTACTTAAGTATGCGTACAGGTATGCATACTTGAGTGGGTTATTTTCTAAAAACGGTTTATTCGTGAACTAAGACATATATAAACTAAGGAATGCATATTTGCAAACCGTGGCTATAATGTTCATGAATCGATTCGAGTGAATCAAAATCGTTTTTTCTTCGATTGTGTCTTGTATAATTTTATAAGATCTAAGCAATTGAACAACTCTCTAACTAGTTTTTTGAGTCATTTGAACTAGTTATGGTGAAGATGAATATGGTTGATATGAAAGTGCTCATATGGCTAACCATTTGGTTAACTAATGTTGAACCAACTACTTGTACACGTTTAGGTATAACGGCTTAATCACGAGAGTATTAAATTATACAAGGTCCCTGGGGTGTTTTTACGCATTTGCGGTTTCCTCGTCAACAAAATCTTGTTGTGTATTTTACTTTTATATTTCCGCAATTATAATTGTTTTTATTATAATTAAGTAAAATACACAAACGTTAATTCCTATTTACTTGATAGTAATCCTATTGTGTTTGGTTAAGTCCGAACCATTTATCAAGTAAACATACTTTGTTGTTGTATTGTCTCGATCTTGTATCCATGGTCAATCACGCAAGTTATCTTGTTGTCGTATTCTCTCGATCTCGTATCCATAGCGATCACACGAAGTGTGAATCGATTAGTTGTATTGTCTCGACTCGGTCCATAGACAATCACTTTCGTAGAAAGGACTTATAAGTGGAAAAGTTTTAAATTGAGGCATATTTGGGTACCCTCGTCTTTTCAAGATCTAAGCAATTGAACAACTCTCTAACTAGTTCTTTTGAGTCATTTGAACTAGTTACGGTGAAGATGAATATGGTTGATATCAAAGTGCTCATATGGCTAACCATTTGGTTAACTACTGTTGAACCAACTACTTGTACACGTTTAGGTACGGTCACACAAACCTAAATGAACGTGCATTTCATTTGTGTATAACAAGCTAAGTTCGATCTAACAGGTTGAAAGATATTAGCTTGAATCTAATCAGGTTTTCATCTAACGGTGAATATTGAATGCTTTGTTACCAAGGTAACTTAGATTGCAAACCCCGATTTGGAGACTATATAAAGGAGAACTCTAACAACCGGAAACCTCATCCCCACACCTCCCGTGATACTAGTTGTATAAGCTAGAGTCGATTATCCTTTAACCTTAGGTTTCTACCGAGACCACAGTAGGTTAACGACTTGAAGACTTCATTGGGATTATGAAGCGCACCCAACTATTTTCTATGTAGTTGCGTGATCTGATCTTGTTGTTTCTATCGTATTTGAGTACAATCGTAAGATTGGCTTGAGATTAATTTCTCCGTTAGGCAAGATAGAAAAGTAGTCACAAACATCTTCGTCTCATCGTTTGTGATTCCACAATATCTTGTTTCGGTAGTCAATTAAGATTATTGTGAGGTGATTGATATTTCTAGGTTGTTCTTCGGGAATATAAGTCCGCTATATCAATTGGTTCCTGTTCACCTTGATTTATCAAAATACGGAACAAAACTCGTAGGTATTTCTGTGGGAGACATATTTATCTATTCATGTAGACATTTCTGTGTGATATAGATTTGTTTATTAAAGTCTTCGACTTTGGGTCGTAGCAACTCTTAGTTGTGGGTGGATCAACTAAGGGAATCAAGTGCGTAGTATCCTGCTGGTATCAGAGACGTAAGGAGAGCAACTGTACCTTGAATCAGTGTGAGATTGATTGGGGTTCAACTACAGTCCAGACAGAAGTTAGTTTGTAGTAGGCTAGTATCTCGAGCGGCTTAATACGGTGTGTGTTCAATCCGAACTAGGTCCCGGATTTTTCTCGCATTTGCGGTTTCTCGTTAACAAAACTTAAGTGTCTGTGTTATTTCTTTTCCGCATTATATTTTTTTATATAATTGAAATATCACAGGTTGTGCGTTAAGTTGATCAATTGGGAAATCCGACCTTTGGTTGTTGATTGAAATTGATTGATCCTTGAACATTGGTCTTGGTACTGTTCAAGTTAATTTCTCTTGTATTCAATTAGACTCGCAGATTTCTATTTGCTTGAGTAAGTATTGAATCGAGAAATTGAGATATAACTCTTTGATATACTTTTTATTAAGATTAAGTCTGACTGTCTAGTTGATTCTCTTAAAAGTATATTGGAGTTAGTCCATACAAATTGCTAAGCGAATTATTGAGTGAGGTTGTTGTACCCCCACTTTTTCAAACTCGACATATTAATAATTTTGCTAGAATAATAATTTTCTTTTGTTCCGAGGCTCTTAAATTATCAAAGTTTTACTGTATATGGTTGGAAAAACTTTGTAATCCAAACAATGTAAACTTATTTTTCATAGTTCAAATTTTTTCTTTTTCTCTTGCTTACCCTTTCTTTTTAATAAGCAAAAGATTTACTCCAAACTAGGAGAGTACAACAAGATACTTTTCCCTTTTACAACTCGGCGAGATTGGGGTATACCAGTTAATTGGGGTATACCCAATTTTAAGGGGACCTAGTCGGCATTTTCATAAAATGGTGATTTTACTTTAATACCCTTGAACTAATTAAATATTAAAAATAAACTCATTTCTTAATTTCATTAACCCTAAAATTAAAAAACTAAACAACTCTTAATCTTCTCTTCTTCTTCTTCATCTCGCATCTTCCATCAACCAAAGCCATATAAAAATCTTCAACTTTGATTTTCCAAAAAAATTGTTGACTCTACCGTTAAAAAGAAGACTATAAGTGATGTTTAAACTCAAACCCATCATTGTGTTGTGTGATTTGATTGTTATATTAGGTTAAAAATCGAAAATTGTGATTTACGTGTTTTTGGTCGGCAAGGTCGTAACATGCATATCTTGCCGATTTTTCATAACAGCCATGGCGTGTAAATTTTTTCAACATCCCGGGTATTTTTTGAAGATCTTGCCGACTAACAAATTTTTCGACAAAATTTAGGGTATTTTTTGAAGACCTTGCCGACTAATACATTTTTCTCAACAGCCGGCAGGGTTTTTTTTTATGACCTTGCCGACTAATAAATTTTTTCTGTCATCTCCTGTGTGTTAAACAAATAAAGTCGGCATGATCTTCATTCGTCGACTTTAAGTTAGTTTGTATGAATCTATGGGGAGCTTATATCAGTTGAACAAAGTCGAGTCAAGGGAGTGATCTTAACGACCCAAATTCTCTTTCTGGGAGAGTAACTTGGTTTGCACTTAGATGGTTCTTTGTAGCATTCTCTGGTACTTTAGCCTCTGTAAGCCAGTGAATATGGTCTTAGCTTTAATACTGTGACCAAGTCTTTTTTTTTCATTTTTATGATGATGTGCCAAAGCTGGGTCTGTACTGTGACCAAGTTTTGGCCAGAGGAAATGTGGACCAGTGCATGGTTTCTATTTCTCTAGTAGATATACAGTGTTTCCCTGTACAGCACTCAGGTACCAGTGTATGGTGTTAATTTCGGTTTGCACGACCGAGTTAGGACAATGCAAGATTGTTAATTTTGGTTGGCACGACTTAGTTAGTAGAAAACAGAACAGATTTTTTCCCTCAGTTTGGGTGAATCTTAAACGTGTTAGTCTACCATAGTGTTTGGTGCAGCAAGTTTGAAATCGCCGTCGATTCGAGGAATTTCAAGAAACTGAGTTCAGTTAATATAAAGTATGTTGATTGTTCAGTTAGTGTTTTTAGAGAAAATGCTTAGTAGGATAAGAAATTGGACTGCAATAATGCTACCCCTTCTCATATCTATGAATAGCCAGTTAATCTTTCACCTGTGACTATGAATAGCCACCTGCAATTAGGTAGTTGCTTTTCAGTAACTGTTGTAGCTGGTTTTTTTTGATCGGTAATGAATTTGGTGCTCATGAGTTTCGAGCTCAGGTTGTAGCTGGAATCAGTTGGGTGCTGTATAACTGCAACCAACCAGATTTGAAAAACCCCGCTTGGATTCCAGGTCACCGTGACAGTTTTTTGGATCATGGGACAATTTTTTTAGTAGGAAAATTATGTACCCCGTCAATTTTGGGTCACAGTGATAAATTTCTAGTAACATTGCCAAAAAAAGGAAAAAGAAACAGAATATCACTAGACAATGCACCACGTTAGTAATTTTTGCATTTTGGTGAAAATTTCAAGCCATGTGTGGTCATTCATTTTTTGACCGATAGAGATTTTTCGAGTGATATCATATACCGACAACAAAAAAGTATGGACGTTACAAGGACAAATGAACTTGATGAGTTCTATGTTGGTCACTACCTTCATAGCTAGCATATTAAGAGCATCTCCAATAGTGGGTGCTAAAAATCCTATGTGGAATTTTTATTTAGATCCTTATTTACGGGGTCATATGTATGTGGCAAAAATAATAATCTTTCTTTCATGAACCATCTCCAATAGTATGGGGTCTTATTTTTAAAATTTGTTGTTTTGGATAATGATAAAATTGATTCCTCTCTTTCCTATTGGTTCATAACAATTTATTTAAAAATTAAAAAATTAAAATATAGTTAAAATGATGATGTGGAGGTCATTCCCGAAGGTCTAAATAAGACCTTCTCAAAGACCTTCATATTTATTTTAACACCCTTCCTATTTTCTATGACCCACTATTGGAGATGAATTTAATGTAAATGAGGGTCTAAAATCCTACGTGTCATGAAAAAATAAAACCTCCACCCTCTGTTGGAGATGCTCTAATATAAAGAAAATCTTCCTTGCGAATCGTTTGTTGTTCAAAAAAATTTTAAACTTCCTAAGAGAGGCCATATCTTGAGCTTCAATCCCAGCATTCATGTGTTGCGTTTTTTTCCCGGCCCCATCGAAAGCCAAATCATCTCCTTATGGCATCCTATCCTCTCTATTGTGTCCTAGATGTCCTCTAGCTCCAATGCATAGCTCCAATGCAGTTTCTTGCAAAATCTGATGGATCCTATTCTCTCTATTGTGTCCTGAATATTCTCTAATTCCAATGCAGTTTGTTGCAAAATCAATAGCAATTAGAGCAACATACTGGTAATTTTTTTGCCACGGTAAAATATTGGTTATAACCAGGTTTCACAGTAAAATAGTAATTTTGTTTTGTGCTAACTGACATTTAATGGATGGAAACTCGAAAAAGACTCAACTCCAAAACTAGGTATGCGTCACACTATCAAGGCAGGCATTAAATGAACAGAGAGCGATAGGCGCCGGATAGAAAGGAACTCCTAGAAATAGGAGGAGATGCGATGCGATGCCAGCCAGTCCCACCACCATTCACTGCTGCTGCCTCATTTTACTCCACACAAACATTACACCACCGACACTGGCGGGTCAAAACTCTCACTTTCATTTGTTAATTCAGTTCGAGATGAAAGTCATTATGGTTTGTTTTACTTGTTTTCTTTCAATCGATTTTTAAACCCCTCGTACCTAAAGTTTTGTCCCCCCTCCTTATCATTTCATCTCACTTTTCCCTACTTCAAGTGTGAGGTGCTGGGTAAGTAACTAAATTACCACGTCCCATCCTAGTCCCATGTACATTGGCATAGTTTTCTGGTAGAAGTTATTTTTCAGCTTATGAAAGATTTTTATAGCTTGTTTGGATAGTAGAAGTAAAAATGTTTCTAAAAATCAAAAAGTAACATGCATTTATTTTATAGATCACGCTAAAACCCAGATCCAACAGCCTAAACCTTTTAGGGAAAATAGTGGTCTTTCCTGAATGCGAATTCAACCGTTGATTTAATCATCTAACGGTAAAGAAGCCACTTGAACAGGATAGCTGCCTGTAAAACGGTGGAGATAGCATTTGTCACAAGGTAATAGACCTGCAAATTTGCAATTAGGGTGAGTAAACCATGGTATGGAAGACTGGAACTGCTCTCTATGCCTTTATTCCAGATGTGGTTGTCGGTAAATAATGTGTTGCCTAATAAGTTGGATCTAAAAATATCTAGTAGGTTGTTCATGGCTATTTTTGTGGCACCGCCAACGCCATAAATTATACCCAAATGTAGACGTACTTGTGACCCTATAGTCACGAGTCACGATCCCACTACCACGCATCGACTAGAGTAGGGGAAGAATATCTAGTAAGAGTTTTAAATTAGAAGAAAATCAAAATAATGTCGGTACTACACTACTAATGCAGATCAAGGCAGAATCTCTTCTAAATTAAAGTTTCTCGAACACATTACTCTATTGTTTAATGTTTTTCTTTAATCTAACACTTATCATGATTAAATATCATATCATTAAAAAAAATTAAGTGTTTACTTTCAGGTCATTAATGTTACATCAAGTTATTCGACTTTCATTGTGTACGATAGCATGAGTTACGGAGAAAATTTAAGTATGGTCTCTCAATTCTTGTGGTATGATAAGCTCATGAGACATTAAAAATCCAATAATTCTAGGTTCACCGGGTGGAGAATCCCGGGAAAAATCATGCCACTCACAGTCATATTGGGCCCGCAGGTGGGTAAACAACACCCTTACAAGACCTCCGAATGAGCACTGAAACTGTGAGACTCGGGAAATCCCATGGAATTTTTCCCGGTCAACGTAACATTACTCCCAAAAATCCATCTCATTTTGAAATAACATCCCTTGTCATAGTGTAATGGAAATCTGATTTTCGTCGATTGGATTTCTGGGTTCATCACCCATAATTACTGAAATTCACTAGCCAAAGCTTACTTATATTGCCCACCTTCTAACTAAGGGTGGATCATAGCAGTTGTTTGTTTTTGGTTAGAATATAACTAAGGAATTTACAGTTATATTACCATCCCAACTCCTTTGCTCCTAATAATTTCTACACTTATATAGAATAGTAGATGTTTAATAGGGTGTTTGGGCAAAAAGTCGGTTGGAGAACACATTTTTAGAATGATTTTTAAAAATAATAAAAGTTGACTTCGAGTGAAACAATTTATATTTGCTTCTGATGTGGAAATAATTTTTGCTTTTGGTATCTAAGCATCTCATAACTTCTTTTTATACGAGCATTGTAGATTGTTCATGTATTGTATAACAGGAATATTTGACACCACGACATTTACCTAGAACCAGGACTACAATTCTCTCGTTCAGTTCTTAATCATACTCTACCAAATTCATTTTACTCGTTATAATTTTTTTTTTATGGTTATCCCAATACTGCCATTCTGATAGACATACAATACCACTACTAGACAATGTAGTACGCCTCGGCCTAGTCAGACGAGTTACTCGCGAGTAACCCGGGTATTGGTGTTTGGCCGATACTCGACCGAGCAGGGTATTCTCTATTTACTTGCCCAGTTAGTCGTGACTCGGACCGAGTCAATCTTACCGAGTCACGAGTAACTCGGCAGACTAGGATAAAATAGTTCCCAAACAACTTTATAAAACCCTAAAAAACTTAAACCAAACATTGGAAGCACAAGGAATAGCCAGCTCTATAATTTTCTACTTCTTTTGAACTATTTTTCACCATTTTTCTTCTCCTTCTTCTTCCACATCACAAACAATTTACATATCTAGAAACTATATGCACAGATATGATTCACCGAGTTACTCAGTCTGAATCGGCCGAGATCCGGGAATACTCAGGGATCGGTCTCCAGCCGAGCCGGGACCGATCCCCTACTCGTATTACATTGCTATTAGATTTGCATCGTGAGGACGCAAATAAATAAATCTGACATGTGAAGAGAGTTTTTAAAATCAGAAGCCCAAGTGTTTTTCTTCTCGAGAAACAAAAATCAACCTTAAGAGTCTAAGCACAACAATTTGCTTGGATGTCTGAAATTGTGTCGCTAAATTAGCTCTTGACTTTTTTAATTACAAAAGTTAAAAAATAACTCCTAAAAATGTATTCAAATTCATAACTCTATATTTTCACAGAGAAAAGCCATTTGAATTTGTATTTTCAAACTAACTTCCATTTTGTAAACATAATAGATCAAAATAGTAACTTTTGAAATGGCATTCAATTTTTCCGAAAGCTGAACTAAATCACAAAAGTTAGAATGAAAAAGATTTTGCTTCACAGAGAATTATCGGTTACCTCTGGTCGCCAAACTGATATCCACCAAGTCGAAAAGTAACTTCTCACCACTCAATCACCGTACAAAATTACATACAAATAACTAAACCTCACACGTGATAGCACAACCTAAGGGCAATATAACCAAACCAGAACTTGACACCTACCTGAAAGTGAAAAAAAAATAGCACTCGTAGTAAAATCCTCACTCAATAACTAACTTACCCTACAACCATGGGTAATTTGATAAATCTATTGATGAGAATGAGATCCCCCCATGATCCATTAATAACCCTTTTTGACTTTACACGCCATTTTCGCTTCAACGAAAACAAAAACAAAACAATCCCTTACAACGCGTTCAAACAAAGTAGCAGTAGCAACTAATAGTACCTCATCATCATCAACATCATCAATAACCAAGATAAAAGAAAAACCCTCCATGAGAAAACAACAACTACTAGTACCAGACAAACTAGCAGTGACTGAAATCAAAATCAAAGAAAAAAAATTTAGATAATACAGTGTTTGTTATTCTTATGATGTAATGTTTCTTGTTACAAGAAGAAATATGAAAAAGAAAAAATTATCAAATTCATAATCAAAACAAAAAAATCATCTTCCTCCTCCTCCTCTATCTATTCATCTATTCATGGCTTCTTCTGGGTATTATCTGGTTTTGTTGTTTATATTGATGATTTCATTTGTTGAATCTCAAACAACAGATCCAAATTCAGAAGAATGTAAAGGTAAATGGGTATATGTTAGAAAACTCCCAAGCAGTTTCAATCTGGATCTTTTAGTTAATTGTTCTAATTATCCATTTTATGATGATTTCTGTCCACATTTAGCAAACCATGGTCTGGGTCATAAAACACATAACCGTTCACATTCATGGTTCAGAACTGATCCATACATGCTTGAACTTATTTTCCACAGAAGAATTCTCGAATACCCATGTCTAACTACAAATCCTGTTCAGGCTGATGCTGTTTATCTTCCGTATTATTCTGGTATTGATGCAATCTCGTATTTGTATGGTTCTGATGTCAATTCAAGTGCTCATCACGGTCTGGGTTTGTTTGATTTCTTGAGTAATGATTCTCCTGAGATATGGAATAGGAATCATGGGTTTGATCATTTTCTGGTTATGGCTAGACCTGCTTGGGATTTCTCACAGCCATTGAGAAATGACCCTGTTTGGGGTACTTCGTTTTTAGAGTTGCCTGAGTTTTTCAATGTCACTGCATTGACACTTGAATCTAGATTCTGGCCATGGCAAGAGCAAGCGATTCCGTATCCGACTTCATTTCATCCGCCGAGTGTGTTGCTCATGGAATCTTGGATTGAGAGGGTGAGGAGAACACATAGAACTACTTTGATGCTTTTTGCTGGTGGTGGGGGTGTTTCTGCATCACCTAATATTCGGCATAGTATTCGTGTCGAATGCGAGAATACTACTAGTGGTGGTGGTGGCGGTGTTGGTGGTGGGGGTAATAATTTTACCATCAGCAGTTCTATTTCTAAGATATGCGAGATTGTGGATTGTTCTAATGGTGGGTGTGACCATGATCCGATTAAGTATATGAGACCAATGTTACAGTCAAGTTTCTGTCTACAACCGCCTGGTGATACGCCGACTCGCAGGTCTACGTTCGATGGGATTCTTGCAGGATGCATACCTGTTTTCTTTGAAGATTCTTCGGCGAGAACGCAGTATGGTTGGCATTTGCCCGAGAAGCAATTCGATGAGTTCTCGGTGTTTATACCTAAAGAGGAAGTGGTGTCCAGAGGGTTGAGGATTGTTGATGTTTTAACTTCCATTCCGAAATCTGAAGTTCGGAGAATGAGAGAAAAAGTGATTGAATTGATACCAAGGATTATTTACAGAAGACATGGTGATTCAATGGGTTGGAGAACAAAGAAGGATGCTTTCGATATTGCTATTGAAGGTGCGATACGGAGGATTAAATCAAGAATCTCTGTAACAAGTGACAGTTAAGTTTTTATCATCCGAGCCTGAAATTTTCCTGTTACTTCATGGAAATCTTTACTAGTAGTATCAGCAGATAGTTGCTCATTTTTGTTTGAATTTATTAATTTATTCCACTTCATAAATCTATACAGATAAGAAGTTGTGAAAATCAGATAGAATTTTACATTCTTTCAATTCAATAATAATATCAGTTTAACTATACTCTGTCTGCTTAATCTTCAGTAATTTGATTCCATATTTTTGTTGTTAGTGTAAATCTTCGTACCTGGATCGCTTAATCAGTTCTTGAACTTTGTGTCGACGCCTATAATAATCCAGAACCCTGTTTCTGATCAGAAGGAATGATGCATTGCTATATGATATGGAGAAACTCAATCAATGTACAAATAGAGTTCTTTTATTGAAGGCGAAACAAATGAATAGATTATTTGACTGCAGAGTGTAAGAAGCTTCTACAAAATCCTTAACGGCGAAAGGTAAAGGAAATTGGCATACAATAATTATCTCCTGCACAACCTCTTGAATCCTTGTATGTATCTGAACGGGAGCTCTGAGTCTCTGATGGTATGGGATGTTCAATCATCTTATGGCTTCATCCTTTGTTTCCATTTCATTCTTTCACCCCCATCTCATAATTGTTGAACCCCACGTTAGGCCAGCTCCAAAGCCGGAGGCCGCGATGGTATGACCAGGTTGGACCTTCCCACTCCGAACAGCTTCATCCAACGCCAAGGGAATAGATGCAGCACTTGTATTACCATAATTCGCCAAATTTGAAATAACTCGTTCTGATGGGATCTGTAATTTTTCTGAAACTTTATCGATTATCCTTTGGTTTGCCTGCATTAAGAAATTGAAGTATTGGAAAGTAAGTAAATAAAATGTGAGGCTTTTAGATGAAAAGGTTGTCATTTGAAGATAGATAAGCAGTGCAGTGGCAGTGGTGCAGTACTACTTGGTCTGCGGTTTGTTTCTGCTAAACTTGTAGAATCATTAAAGTCAGGAAATTGATTACTGATGCAGGGGAAATAGAAGAGGCGAAAAAGGTGCAACTGACTGCTTTACTGCATGAATGCTCTTAGAATCTAAGAGAGGAAAATTATATTATACAGTTTCTTGTATGTAAATTAACGTAAATTTTAGAATTTAAGTAACCGTGAGAATTTATCCAGTTTCATTGAAATGCAGTTTTCTTTATTCATTTTCTGTTTTGAGTTCAGGGGTGTTTTCTAGAGCAAGACTTTCAGAAGAAAACAGATATTATAAAATCATTTATACCTGGTGAAGAAGCAGCCAGTCGACATCAGAACTTGTCATACCGGCTTTTCCCAGGGCGGATTCAATTGATTGTGGCACACACTTTACGGCGAAGCGGAAGACCTCTTGGCCGTTCATTTGGATGCATGAGTAAGAAGATCGTTTGGGAGGGAAATCTGCCGCTGAATCATTGGTGCCTAGTACATCATCCTCTTGGGCATTGTCTTCTCTCATTGTTGCATTTAGATGCCTGCAAAAGTAAGCAGGTGAATTTGAGGTCTTTTTTTCTACTAAGCAAGTGAGATTAAGCAAGAGAGACTAATTTAACGTACTTTTGCCCTTCCCCATCACTGTGAAAATCGAAACCAAACAGACCATCCTCATTACCATCACAAGCCTGCAAATAATATCAGAAAATTTAAAAAATTCCAATTCACTAAAATTAAAATTAAAATCAAAATTAGACATGGCAAAAGATTATCAGTTTAAGATCAGCTATTTTTGAGGATGGAATACACACTTTTTGTTGTAAACTTTGCTTACAAATACGAAAAAATAAAATAAAATCAGTCAATCCAAAATCAAAATTGACTTCCAGTGACATGTGTTAATTTAAAAGTAAGAAGCGTTTTCACAGTTTTATAGGTCATGAGGCTTTGTACTAAAGCTATTTTTTTTTTATGAGAATGCCATCCTCATGTAAATCATCTTTTAGAAAAATCTTCTACTCCTAAAATTTGTAACTACATCATCAGTGTGTACAATTCAATGGTAAAGGGAGTAGCTCAAGTGCTACAAATTTTTCATCCCACAACTGATGGCGTTCCATATTTAGAAAAGCACATGATATTTCCCAGGGATTTTCTAAATATTGAACAGGGAACTGATCTGGTCGAAATGTCAAAGATATGCAATCTCAGGATGTCATTGGAATCAGCCCCTCAAATATAAGTTACTTGATAAAGATGAAAAACACCACTTAAAGTAGGAAAATTCAAAGATAAATCTCAGAGACTGAAATCACCATGTTCAGAATAGGCAGTTAAGAAATTACTGGAGAAGGAAAATAATATGAGGGCAAATATGAGCACAAAGCTAGCCTTGGTACATTAATGACACTAGCAGGGGGGGAGATTTAGTATATACCTGTACTACAACAGCACCAGCAGCATCCCCGAAGATAATACAGGTTTTTCTATCCGTCCAATCAACATACCGAGAGAGAGAATCAGCACCAATTACAAGAACATTCTTGAATCCACCTCCTGTAATTTGGACCACAAAAAAGGTTTGTTGTATGAATCAGATATTATCAGCAACAGAATAAAAAATCATTATAGCCATTCATTCTCATCGGGTAATTTACCTCTAATATGACAAGCAGCCGACAGTAATCCAAGAACAAACCCACTACATGCAGCTGTAATGTCGTAAGACAACGGACTATTTTTGCATCCTAATGCTCTTTGGATCTGATAGTATTAAAAGATGAAGCAATGTGTAAGTTCCATTTCAAGAAAATAAACTGAGCATAAATTTCCAGCTCAAGTAACTACGGCAAAATGGTTATGGATGTGTCAATGCGTATGTATGAAGACAACTGCAGTATAGTCAGTAACAAACTGCAAGGTAGCATTTGGACGAAGCAATATCATGCATAAAGAAAGAAACTTGTCATGTTTCAATTGATTGAAGTCCTTATAGTTTCCTTAACGTACAACTGCAGTTTTTTTTTTTTTTTTTTTTTTTTTTTTTTTTTTTTTTTTTTGAAATAACTTCGTTCAATATTAGCATGTGCACAATCAAATAACGTATTTCTCCATTTTATACCTGAGGGGCACTACCAAAAAGATCCTCTGGAGTAGATGTGCACATCAGGATAAGGTCCACATCATCAGGTTCAACTTGAGCCATCTCTAGAGCTCTCCTTGCTGCCATTTCTGACAATCCGGTCAAACTATCTTTCCCTACAAATGCATAAGATAAATAACGCCATAAGTGGATATAGTATGATTACCAACCAAAAGGTAATAGAAAAACTTGCTAATTGGGTTTCTTACTCTTAAACTTTTTAATAGTACATGCTATTTGTTGTTGTTTTGATAGAAAGAGACAAACAGTGATACCCATAAATAAATTAATAGTCCTAGAGATGGCAAGAGATGCAACCAATCCAAGCTTACATCTGTAGCAAATAAGCTTGGCAGAGCCCACTATAGTTTAAATGCACATGTGAAAGGAATTGAGTGTTATTCAACAAATAGTTGCGAGGGGGAGAACACAAATTCTAAGGAAGGATATCGAGGAACAAGAGGTTACAAGGGTACCTGAAAGAACTCGCCGGTTACGAATTCCAGTGCGTTCGTATATCCATTTATCAGAAGTTTCAACTATGCTTGATAGGTCATCATTTGATATACTCAGACTTGGTACAGCGGAGCCGCATCCAACCAGCTTGCAACCTTGAGTAACCCATCTGCAGAAAACTATTTATATATCAAATGAAAGAACGGAAGTACGATGTTCAGGTCGCTAACTCTACCAGGAATCTAACTCAAAGATGCTAGAATTATGTGTTACGAATACTCCAACAAATGAAAACTAGAAAGGAACTAGAATCTAAGATGGCTGATGAAGATCAATATAGAGCGAGTTGGAGGATTACTTCCACATTCAGAACACTCAAAGTTTGGTAAACAATGAAGAATACACAGTTTATTTCCATTGAAAATATAGACTGAATGCGCCAGTTGTATAAGCATGATGCATTCCACATGTGGAATGTAATACCGAGGTCAGCAATGGTTACCCATCTGTCTTAGATCTATATAGAAGAAGATGAGTCCTATTTTGTGACACTGGTACCTATTGCCCAAGTTCTTCTCAATCTTCTCGTCATGGGCTTGAACCAAATGGATGTTCTCTTTTTCTAAAGACGAATTATATGTTTTTGGATCATTAATTGCCTTGTGATGAGAAACACATGAATACAATGACTATCTATCACAAACAAGGCTTTTTTTCTTCTCCTTTTTTTAATTCATTCCAGCAAGGAATCAGTGGTCCTAAACAAAGGCATCCGCCGCAATTGGGGTATCATAAAGCCATGTCACATGTGAAATGCCTCCAATTTGGTTCTATGACCAAGTATTCAATACATAAGTCTTGTTTATCACATGGCGAAAATTCATAGTATTAGATATGATGGTTCTCCTAAATGTATAAAACTCAGAACCTTTCTTCAGTGATCATCTGCTACACACTATGTAATTGTGAAATTTCCTTGCATTCATTCATGTATTCAATTTCCCAGTAAATCGAATTCAGTTCACTACAGCTCAGTTGCAACATAAAACAAACAAAAGAGTGGCAATTCAACAAAATGCAATTCTGAAGTTTTCTGCATGCTCATGTGAAATAAAAATAGTGGCAATCTAACGGAATGAAACAATGATAGAGACAAAAGAACATACTTTGGTGTTGGATATTGAGAAGGGGCATGTTTGTGTGCAGCACCACCACCACCATGAATAGAGCTGCAGCAGCGAAAAGGTAGTTTCTTTACAGAAATTCTGTTAAATAAGTAAAACCCAGATTGAGAAAAGGTTGAAGGAGGAGGAGTCAGGTGATTATTGATTTGTTTGACAGTGAAAGTTGAAGGAGAAATCAAACCAGATGCATTCGCCATTGATGACATCAGATATACATAAGAGAAAGAGAGAAGCTGATCAAGGAGTTGGAAGGATATTCTTTTAGATGATAATAGAGAAAAGAAGAAGAATGCAGGAATGACGATGATGAAGAGAGCTCATAGGATTTACACAGAGAACAGAGTTTGAAGGAGAAAACAAGAAAATTAAAGTTAGGAGGAGTTACAGTTGGAGTCGGAGGGACTAGAGAGTACAGACCTAAATAAACAAGAAAACCTGATGTATGCTATTGGGCTAGCTTGATGTTGACTGCAGTTGGCTCACCCGCATCCGATCCAACAGATGATTGGGGTTTTAAATTGAACTATGATATTAGGCATACAAAAACCTCTTTAAGGCATACCAAGTAAAGACAAAAAATGAGTGTAAATAGCAAAATCAGAAGCCCCTTAACCAAATATTTTTGGTAATGGCAAATCTGCCCTTTTAGGATTAGTGTTAATACTAATGATTAGTTAAAATAATTCTGATTAGTGATTAGTTTTAGGATTATTTAGTTATTAATTTGTGTAGATAAAAAATTTTGAGTAAGAAAAAAAAAAAGTTAGGTTTTTTTAGAAGGAGAAGGGGAAAGTGAGAAAAAATTTTGTGTAGATTATTTAGTTACCCTTGAATTGTAGTCATTTAGGCTGTTCGCGGGGTTCGACCTAAGGTTCGGCGAGTCTGGATGAACAGTTCGGCTAGCTGAAAGTGTTGATTAAGAGCCGAACCTACCTTGTAGACTAGAGCTCGGCTTGGTTCGAATTTTCCTAACAAGCCGAACCCTACACTGAATCGTACGGAAGAAAAATATTTAGGGTTCTAATGATATTTAGAAATTAAGTAAGCGTCGAACCTGTTGGAAACACATTGTTCGGCTATTTGAATAAGTAGAATATAAAAGCTAACTCGATCATGTACATTCTGGGTTAATAATTTTGTATTGGTTCGGCACATATTGTGAATATCGTAATAGCGAACCTCATAAATGTGCTAGGTTCGGCACATATTATGATTATCGAATATGCCGAACCCCTATGCATCCCTTTACGTGACTAGGTTCGGCTTGAAATTTCATGAAATTTCAAGCCGAACTGTTCATATACACTTACAGGAAGCTTTTGTGAAGAACAGTTCGGCTAAAAACGCAACTCAATTTTGAGCCGAACCCAATAATACTCATTTGACTATCAATTACAGAGAGTAGTTCGGCTCGAATTCAATACTATCGAATAAGCCGAATGACAAATGTGATTAGGTTCGGCACAAATTTCGCATGAAATTTCAAGCCGAACTGTTCATGCACACTTTCAGGGAGAAACATCAAGAACAGTTCGGCTTAAAATACTAAGAAATTTTAAGCCGAACCGAATACTGCAACTGTCAAAAACTCTAATCTTTTAGGAATTAAACTCATTTAATTGATGAGAAACAACAAACAAGGATGGAGTTTGTAGAACTTACTTTCTTATCCTCATTTCCGGAGTTGGAGTTGCAGTTGGTCGAAGTTGTGGTTCAATTTCAGTTTCTACACCTTTAATTAATTCTTCTTCTTCAATTGATGGATTAGAAGATGATTTTGAATGCATACTCCCTGTCTTTTTATTTGTACGAATCATTATGTAGTTGAGTTTAAATGACGGTTAAAATTTTCACAACGATATTTTTTTCCATGAGAGTTCGGCTAGAGTAGAGGAGTTAGAAGAAGAGATTATGTTTTTTTTTTAAATTGATTTTAAATTTTTTAAATTGATTTTAGGTTTTTATGTTAAGGTAAGAGTAGATTAATAACTAAAAAGTTTAGGGGTATATAGGTAATTGGACTACCCACTAGATACCCCTTATAAGGTCACCCAAGATGGGACTAGTGTTTTGTATGCCCTATAAGATTTTGGTATGCCCAAAATCAACGTTCTTTAAATTTGGCATCCACATTTTTTTTTTTTTGAAGGGACACTTTTATTAGACTACCTCATTGAATTGAGGTTTGAAGAAATACAAGACGGTGGAGAAAAAGAATCCCACTTATGGTTTACATTTTCTTGCATTGAATATTGGCATAACACATGTGCCATATTATTAGCAGCTTTTGGAACAAACAAAAATTTAGCATCAGCAAAGGAAGATGCTTCCTGTTTTATTTCCCTAATAACATACCGTATCCGCCAAGGAACATCATGCGGATCACCTAAAATTGCAGTTGTAACATTCTTAGCATCTCCTTCAAAGATGACTTTGTCCACTGCCAAGCTTTTTGCCAGAGAAACTCCTAACCTGCACGCAATAGCTTCTGCCAGAACAGAGGAAGTAGCATCGAAAGTTGTAGTCTCACATCCTATGAAAACACCTCTATGATCATAAGCCACAGCCCCTGCTGCGCCTTTGTTGGGTATGAAAGCAGCGTCAGTGTTGATCTTAACATAGTTTACTTCAGGAGGATTCCAATGTTGTTGTTGGAGACTTACATTCACCACATCTGTCGTATTTGGATTATTAGTCGAACAAAGACTAAAATCCTGAGAGGCTTTCCTGAGAGCAAGGTTAATGGAGAAATTTACACCCGAAAAAACCATGTCATTCCTCAGTTTCCAGATGCTCCAAAGAATACAGACTTTATGAGTAAAAAGGTATTAGCAAATATTTGATAATGCAAATATATTGAATCGGCTCCGACACTAAGAAGAGTAGGTTCAGTGTCTTCGGGTCTGTTAGGCAAGGTCCTATCCTATATCATGTATCATAAAAGAAAAAATATTTATTGAATGGCTGGGTAAATGGATTGGTCGTGGATGGATGCAATATATTTCAAGTTAATTTTATAGGGAACATGAATACAATATAATGAGTTTGTTTATTGTATCAGTTAGAAGTTTTAGCGTATCCAGTTAATGTATGTTCATAGGTTGTCAGCCAAACTTGTAAAGTTATATTAGCATCCAACGAACCTGATTTTGTGGTGATAGAATTCATTGCGAAAATTAGAGTTGCACGGTGGTCATTCGGCTTGGTTTTTGGCCAAAACCAACCATAGACCGGATATGCAAACCAAAACAGTCACCGAACCGGCTAGGTATCAGTTCCCTTTCAAAACGACCCTAGTCGGCTCGGTCGATCTCGAGTTTTAAACGATAACAATATTGTAAATAAGAAAACAGTTAAAGGGCTTGTTCAACCGTTTGAAAATTAACTGGCAAAGTTTTCTCATTTTCACCTACAATTTTTGTCTATAAAACTAGTATAAATTGATACACCCATACATAAATTGTTTTAAGCATAATTATTATGTTCTTGACTATTTAATCAAGTAACCAATCACCATGAAAACCGATCTTTCATAAGTCTTCAAAGTTCAGCTAAAAGCAATTGTTAGAGCATAGCTCGGTTGAACCCACCAAGCATTGGTATGTCAAGTTTGGTTGTCATATTTTAGTGAAGCAAAACTCATTTAAAGAGTCGCTTGATTATGTACTAGAGTCAACTTCGTATAGGTTAGCTTGAAAGTATTAGGATATGAGACATTACAAGTATTGCGAAGACTTGAAGAAGTGAAGAAGTAAGGAGCTACAACGACAACATCATCCTTCCACTTGAGGTTTGTGATATTTGACTTGAACTATTTCATTCCCCAATGTATCTTTCAAGTCGTGCATATTGAAAACATAACTGCGAAGCATGAATAATTACACTCTAGTTAGACGTAGTATTAAGAAATACAATACTAAGTATAACGCTTATCTTTTGAACTTCGTATATAATACATCTACATAATCGTTTGAATGCTATTGTGATTATGTATGGGTATGAGGTGAAGATTTCATCCTAGGAAACAATGTTTTACATTAGTTTAAAGGAAGTAAATCCACGAACTTGTTTCGTGAATCGAAAGGGAAATTCGCTAGGCTTATTGGTGTTGTTATTCATTGCATATCTTTTGGACTACCAATATGTGTGATTAGTATAACCGTTCATGACTTGTTTATGTTCTTGGTAAAACTATTCACAAGGCCTGACTTTTATTAGTGAAACCAATCTTAAGTAATCACCTGAGATGGTATGATCGATTTAGTGTTATTGGTATGACCAACTCTAGGCAAAGGGGAACCGATTCTATGAAGAGGTGCAACCGATCACAAGAGGGGAATCAATCCTTGTAAGAGGTGCATCACGTTTTTAGTAGATGGGGGAACCGATCCTATGAACGTGAAAAAAGTTTTTAGTGAAAGGGGAACCGATCCTATGGACACGTGCAACAAATACAAGTAGTTACCATAAGTATGTGGGGAACCGATCCTAGTACCTAGTCAACCGAATTTTTGGAAAGCTAGTGTGACTTTGCACAATACTCACATGGAGGTAAAACCTAAACTTGTTTTGGTAGAACCATGAAACCCATGATTTGTGATTGAGTGTTCTTAATCAATCATATAGTTCTTGAAAGTCAGATGAACCAATTCTAAACTCGTTTGGAAGTGTGGCAAATCGGTTTCAATATTGTAAGTATGAAAGAGGACTTACAAAGTAAAGATGTTGACATACTTTGAACATGTGCAGTAACGCTTATCTTTTATTGTTCAAAGATATTCCTTAATGGCTAAAGGAAAATCCTAGATCGAAAAATAAGTTGAGAATCTTTTAATTAAGGTTTTTAATTTTATTTTTGAAAAATGAAAATTGGTAATGTGCATTTACTAATTGGAGATTTTCTAAGAGATTTTCGGTCAATGTTTGGATAGCATTTCCAGGAATTATGGAAACCGAATCTGGAATATATTGCATATCTTGATAATATTTTCGTTTTGGAAATTCTTTGGTGTCCAAACTTTCTTGGTCTATAAATACCAAAGTTTGCATTTCTAGCAAACTAATCATGAGAGCCATCAAAACTACCTAGTTGTGTTGTTACTGGTGGAGCCGCCTATTCGGAGAGAAAAGTAACCTAATATAGAGACAAAACGATTTGCTGGTTTTTAAGGAATTGAGGAGACGACCGTGCGGAGGAAACTCCTTGAACCGAGCGAACTGTCTAACCTCACACATGCAAAAAGGGAGTGCTTTGATTCGAGAGATGAATCTATAGGACTCCGGCCTAAACCAAGACAATGGCCGTTCCAAAGTCAATTCAGTCACAAGAGAGGATGGGTCGATCTGTAGGAGGGAAGCTAAGAAATGTGTGAGATCAATGGTGATCGAAATTATAGGTGTGTAGTGTATTCTGCGTGAAGAAATAAGATAAGTTCTGATTGATTTAATTTGCTCTGTTGAGAGTAATTGCTCAGACGTCGAGTTCTTAATCTCTTGTTGTCTGTTTTACGAAAGATTGTATGTTCTTCAATCATGATTCAGAGACTTATTTATATTGCAAGAATTATAGACACCTTGATCCCATGAAGTGTGACAGTTGCTGGAGTCAAAGAGTGGAGAAGTGGGAAATCGTGTCAAAACCAGTTGCTCATCGTGCGGAGACTTGGTTGATTTTCCACCCACTACTTTGCTAACTCCTCCAACTGCTTGCACGACTTGCTCACATTCTCATCGTATGTATGAACACAAGTGCCGTAGACCGCCAGACCAAAACCCTAGTTGATATCCCCCATGTGACACGATTGTCTCGTGATTTTAATTAGTCAGTTGTTGACTTGATGAGACGATGAGTCTTTGTATTGTTGAGTTGAACATGATTTCTAAATGTTCTAGAATTGAACGTGTCTATTGAGACAAAGGTATAATTGTCAAATAAATGTTTATAGTTAAGGTGAACAAGTATTGTTCATTTGATGAATTGTTGAATATTGATAGTTGAACCATATTCTTTAGGCTGAGCAAATATTGCTCGTTTGATGAATTATTAACTTAAAATATTGGAAACTAAACCGAGTATAATAATTAAAGTGTTGATTACGGGTCAACATAAAATTATTAGTGTTTGAATATGGAATTATGAACCTTGGATTCGAAACCCTAATTTCGAACAATTGCTGATTAATTGATGATTTATTGAAAATCAACCACGGAATGAAGGAGGGTCCGACTACATGGGATGATGAGTCGACCATGTAGCATCCAGATGCTCGAGTGAGCAAATACCAAAGTCTCTTGAAGACTAGTCGGTGAAAGGATGATTAAATGCTGGTTTAATCATTAAAATAAAATAATGCTCGTCTGAGCCTTAGGTGACAAAACCTAATTATGATGGAGTGAGGGACCGACCAAGAAGCCATGGAACCGGCCCTGGTTGGGCATGGGATCGATTGACGATCATTTGATGAAATTCCAAGTTGTTTGGAAGAGTTTGAACCTAATATGAACAAATTAGGTCAAATTATGAAAATATGTGGGACCAGCTTCTTGCAAGCCAAAGAGCCAACCTTGGTCGGTCAAGGTAATATGCTCATGTCACCAAAGTGTTCGTGTCTCAGTCTTGAGAATTTTGATATTTTCTGATGCGCGTTTGAGCAACATTTTGAGAAAATATGAAGAAATCAAGGTTTTTGCTCAAACTGAGTGTTGATGGTGGTTTTTAGCTTAGGGTTAAAATCGTAAAAACTTTGCACCTGACGTCACTCTGCAAGAAAACAGTGCCGTGAGTGCTAACCTCTCCACCGGCATATTTATTAAGCCATTCGATATATTTACATGAAATTTATCCAGACTGGCGAATGTAGCAACCATCCCAAACACTCTGTAAATTTCGGCACCTCGCCACTACAAGACTCACTGAGTACTTTCCTGTGCTATGTTCCCCGGCAGAACCCTTAAATCGGTATGACATGACGGATTTATGTTCACACGCAGTGGAGTAGCATGAACCTCCAAGTACCAAAGCTAAGGCCATCGCACGAAATGCTCATACGGAAGGCACACTGCATTCTATAGATAAGGATTTTTGTGGCAGCATACAAAATCCAGCCAACTATTGTGATAACTCATAAAAAGCTCATAAACCCGACTAATTTGTAAAATTAGGGTTTCACGCCCCACGCAGTACACTAGACCCCATTGGTCGAAAAACTATGCTTAGCCAAACTAGGCGATTAAATCCGCCACAGCGCACTGGAAGTGTGGCCACGCCCTAGCTTGCCGGCCCCACTTCCCATTGACCAATCAGGTCGCTTTAAATCGCCACACTCACACAGAAGTGTAGCCACGCCCATGCCTGGCCGGCCCTCTTACATTAACCAAACCAGGTTACTTTAAACTCGCCACAGTGTTGAAGAGAAGGAAACCGCGCCAGATAGACGCAAAGCCAATTGGCTTCCCAAAAACGCACCAACATGCCAAGCAGCATGCCAAACATGCTAAACGCACATACCAGGAACACATGCCAGATGCACATGCCAAACACGCCAAACATGGCCACTCATCCCATGCGACGTGCCATATAGGCTAATTAGGGTTTCGACAAGCTAAACCCTAATTTTGGCAAGATTTCCACACCAACGTGCCAAAATTTCAGTGACTATGGCTACGCGCGCAACCACGCCGAAGGCATGCATGAGCCATGCCAGCCATGCCGCAATGCCGCTAGAGAAAGTTAAAGGCGCCACTGCCAATTAAAGGTAGCCATGATCGACGGCTACCTTTCCTACTGAGATGCAATCTCATCCATCCAAGTTCACCACCAAACTAACAGGCTTGTGGAAACTTTTTGAGCGACCATACCGCCAAACCCTAAACTTTGGCCGCGACATCAAACCCTAAATTGGCCACGACGCCAAGCTCTGACCTTGGCCATGCCGCCAAACCCTAAACTTTGGCCGCGACATCAAACCCTAAATTGGCCACGGCGCCAAGCCCTGATCTTGGCCACGACTCCAAGCCCTAGCCTTGGCCACGACTCCAAGCCTTAACTTTGGTCACGACGCCAAATCTTAAACTTTGGCCATGCTACAACACCACGGCCACTGGTATGCCACCATGCCACATCTACTGGCATGCCACCATGCCACAGCTACTAGCATGTCGCTAGGCCATGGCTACTGGCATGCCACCATGCCACAGCTACTAGCATGCCACCATGCCACAGCCACTGGCATGCCACCATGCCACAGCTAGCATGTCACTATGACACGTCCACTATCATGCCACCATGCCACAGCTACTGGCATGCCACCATGCCACAAACTACTAGCATGTCGCTATGCCACGGCCACTGGCATGCCACCATGCCACAGCTACTAGCATGCCGCTATGCCACGACTACTAGCATGTCGCTATGCCACAGCCACTGGCATGCCACCATGCCACAGCTACTAGCATGCCGCTATGCCACGATTACTAGCATGTCACGATGCCACGGCCACTGACATGCCACCATGCCACAACTACTAACATGACACTATGCCACGGATACTAGCATGTCGCTATGCCACGACCACTGGCATGCCACCATGCCACAGCTACTAGCATGCCGCTATGCCACGACTACTAGAATGTCACTATGCCACGGCCACTGGCATGCCACCATCCCACAACTACTAGCATGCCGCTATGCCGCAGCTACGCCATTGGCATGCCACTAGCATGCCGTTATGCCATGGATCCACCAGGCGCTACTATGCCAATGGTGCCACTTCGCTATGCAACAAGGTGCGGCCATAATCAATGGCCACTCTTCCTCATGAGATGTAATCTCAGCCATCGAAATTCGCCACCGAGCCGTTCAACTCGTGACAAGTTTTAGGTGACTAGCCAAAACGAGCCTCGCATCACATATGCTATTTACCTACGACAAGCCTCCCAATTTTAAACTTGCCACACGTAGCAAAGTGCTACATATTTTCAACGAAAACACTCGAGACATCAAAACATGTCACAAACTGGGGGATACTCATCAGGGTATTGGTCTGGCGGTTTACATCGTGCGGCGTGCAATACGCCCGTTACAGAAAGTGTCATAAAGCGGGGCGATTAGTAATTGCAAGAAGTAATGGTGTAAACGTATCCTTCATTATGGAAACATAAATTCCGGCATTACCCGTTACTCCCTTGTTCCACCACTCAATCGTTTCCACTTCCTAAGAGACCGGTGGTACGTTTTGTTGCGACTTGTATAAATAGGTCTCACCTATTTTCCACCAAACAATAAGTTTTGGTCAGGAGAACAATACAACATCCAGAAATCATCTGATAGCTTTCCATTCAGCTAGCCAGTTTAACTTTCTGATATAAGTCACGAAACACCCACACTTCCAAAATCAACTATTCTGGTCTCAACACTTTCTTCTCTTCCCTCCCTAAGACCAACCCTTCTCCTTCACTTTGTGACCGAAGCAATCATTGAACGGTCATTTCTTGGTTTAGGCCAGGATTGTACAAATTGATCTCTCGAATCAAAAGTACTCCCGTGCAGTACATTATTTAGGGTTTAAATTTGTTTCTCACCCACACACCCAAAATTACCAAAACCGGCAGAAACCGTTTTTCACCCACAAATAATTGGCGACCACAGTGGGAGATTAATCTCTCGGTTACAATATCAGTTTCCAATTCCAAATTTCATTCTTCAAACCCGGACATCAGGATGGTAGAAGCAAACGATCCGCGCGGGGTCAATGGCTTGGTGGTCAATTATTACACAATGAGGAATAACTGGGGACTTCTCACAATCACAACGGCGTCGCCCATAAAACTCAGACTTACGCACGGAAGATCCATTTTGTTGGGAGACCCTAAAAGCGAGTAAGTCTTGTTAGAGAAAGTACATAATCTACTACTTCAAGTTTTCACGTTGGTAATAGAAACCGATAGCCATGTTACCCCCAAAATTTCATCCCATACTTTCTACCCTCATACACCATTCACGGTTCCATGAATCTCATGGAATATTCATGCTACTAACAGTCATGATCAAAACGACATTATTCTAAAATTCATTCCAAAGAATAATCCAAAACCCTCATAGGTGACAATTATCTATCAATCCAAAAATATCAAACCATAACCAGGCGTTTCATTTGCCTTTCAAAAAAAAAAAAAAACCTAAGCAAAGGAAGTTCAGAAAAATAAAAAAATTCAAGTAAAATCGCCTAGCAAAGGCTCTTTCTTCTTGGAGAAAGCGTCCTTCATGCTTTGAAGAGCCGCCTGCTTCAGCTTCAACTCCTGGGACAACTTCTCGACTTCTGCCTCCTGTTGATTAATCAAATCCACGGAATGGCCATCAACCGCTTCAGCCTGCAGCCTTTGGATCTCGGAAAATATATTACAGAACCAGGAGGCATTAAACTCAAAGTTTACAAAAATATCACGATGGAATTCCAAGCTTTTGACTATATCTCCAGAAACCGTGTGTCCAGTCACGCCACACATGTCATGAATTGAAGATAAAGTTTCCTCCACGCGCTTAACCAATGCAAATCGACTATCAACCTTATTGGTCGTGGCGATGTGCCCATACCTCTTCCATATCTTGGTATATAGCTCCGCATACTTCACGGGCACACTGAAGCCTCCAACCAACACATGACCTTCGAAAGGAGCCTCGAATGGAGGATCAAAAACGACACTTGCGGCTAGATGTGCGACTAACAAAGATTCTTTGCGAACAATCACGCCCGTAGTTACGACAGCATTTTCCGCCATGGGAGACACAACAACATCTTTATGATGATCAACCTCCATCTCCAGATTACCAGCGGGTACAGTTTCCATGATTGGAGACACTGTTGCATCTTCATTGCCGTGAATCTCCATCTCAGAATTACTTTCAGAAGCGGCCTCCTCCTGTAAATACCACCAATTGAATATTTATTCGGTATAAGTAAATATTCCAAGAGAAAAATGTGTGGGAGACTCACCGACTCATTTGTGGGCCCACAGGGATTGGAAGAGGACTCACTGCCCCGCTCTGAAGAACTTTCTCTATCACTGTCAGACTCTGAGTTTTCTTCTTCTTCATCTTCCTCTTCACTGCTGAGAGGCTCAGTATTGTAGTAGCAGGAAATCCCACACTATGCCCCTCACAAGAATTCACACAATCAAGTCATTTTAAGATGAACAATTATATTCTTTATTGATCAAAACTCACAAATGTTACAAGATGGAAAGAAAATAAGCTAAAGAATTTACAATCGCTCTAAACTTTCTCTCTCTTAATAACTTGCCCAACACTTGAAAAAGATCTCCGTTTCTCTTAAGCCTGTTCGGCTCTTTATATAGGACATTACATAGTGGTTAACAGCTAACCTGTCCTTTATTTTCGGATCTGATTTGCGACATTCTCGCGAGTGTACAAATGTTAAATCTCGCAACACTCCTAAATATCGCTAGGTCTTCACATCTTTCTCATGTTCAAGCTGTCGTCATCCATTGCGTCATTTATATTATCCATCTGCGACATTTTCGCGATGTGTCGTTTATGGATTTCGCAAGGGTCTTGGTGTTGCGATATTCTGATCCTACATCTTGCCTCTTCTCATGTCTTCTCTGCGAAGGGGAGAATGTCATGAGAACTAATACTTTCAAAATACCGCAGTTGTTCATTTTTTTCATATTTTTCTGTATTGACATGATTCTGTACTTTTACGCAGAATTTATTACACGTATCTCTTCCTCCATCCATTTCTTGACACGTCTTTTTCAACTGCTTTTTCTCAACCGTTCATGTCTACTCTTCGCATTAAATGTGTTTGCCTTTTCGAGAAACCTTCTCTCTATATATACTTTTCTTACCCCTCTCTTCTTCTTTTTTACTTTCCTTCTTGTTTTTTCTGCAACTTTTCTTCAACATCTCTCCGTAACTTCCGTTTCTGCTCTTAGTCTTTCTCTCTCGTGAGCTAAATATGTTTGTTCAGTATAGTGTCTTTCAATTTCATCCTCAATTGCTCGTTCATTTCTTTGTATTTCTCTCCCATGTAATATTCTCCTTCATTCTTCCTGATTTTCTTCGCCATCTTGATTATTTCGCCCCTGACGGTGTCTATTTCCATGAATTCTATCATTTTGCCCGTTTTGAAGAATTTCAAAGACGTCGAATATAACGATCTTCCAATATTTCTCTTCCTTCGCGACGTTCTTCGCCTGGATTTTGTATTCCCTCTCGAGTTTCTTCATTAGCATTTTCTATAGGCAAATTTTGTCTTATTTCTTCTCTAACTGATCTTGAACTTGATCTTGTAGTGATTCTTGACAATTTATTTTGTAATCTCATATATTCCATCCTCAATTCATGATTTTGCCTTGTCAAATTGGCACGTTCTTCTGCTTCTAACCGCCTTTCTTCATGTATTGTTTGCCTCAATGCCTCTAATGCTGCAATCTCTTCATTTTCATGAATTATTCCTCCAATTACTTCTTGGTCTCTCTCTTCTTGTCCATTGCCTCCTAATTGCTGCTCTTCTCCCATTTCATCTAGAAAATCTGATCGCCAAGTATGTACACTCACTCTGTCATAATCCATAGCTCTATTTTGTATTGGTGGTGTACGTTGAATTGGCGGTTGAATTTGATTTTCTCTATTGTTCCTTGTATTCATTCTTGAAGATTCCCCCATCTCGTCTCTCATTTCTCCAGCAAGTCTCCTTCTAACAGTTGTTGGTTGTTTTGATGCATGTCTTCTTCTAGCCATTTTTCAATCTTAATGAATTTTTGAAAATTATATGAAATTCCTTCCCTATTATTCCAAATTCTTTCAAATCACAATATAAACCTTCAATCATTCCCTGTTTCTAGCGCCATATGTAGTAGCAGGAAATCCCACACTACACCCCTCACAAGAATTCACACAATCAAGTCATTTTAAGATGAACAATTATATTCTTTATTAATTAAAACTCACAAATGTTACAAGATGGAAAGGAAATAAGCTAAAGAATTTACAATCGCTCTAAAATTTCTCTCTCTTAATAACTTGCCCAAAACTTGAAAAAGATCTCCCTTTCTCTTAAGCCTGTTCGGCTCTTTATATAGGACATTACATAGTGGTTGACAGCTAAGCTGTCCTTTATTTTCGGATCTGACTTGCGATATTCTCGCGAGTGTACAAATGTTAAATCTCGCAACACTCCTAAATCTCGCTAGGTCTTCACATATTTCTCGTGTTCAAGCTGTCGTCATCCATTGCGTCATTTATATTATCCATCTGCGATATTTTCGCGATGTGTAGTTTATGGATTTCGCAAGGGTCTTGGTGTTGCGATATTCTGATCCTACAAGTATCGCCATACTTTTCTTCAGAAGGCATCACCTTTTAGCCACTTGCAAGTATGGTAAAGGCGTTTATCTTGTTGAGACCCTGAATCAAAAGGGAAGAGATATTCAGTGGCAACAATTCAGAATATTTATGCAAGACGACCAAATCAGGAAGAAAATCATACATACTCGCTGTTTATGGGTGAAAATTATTTCTGCCGGTTTTGGTAATTTGGGGTGTGTGGATGAGAAATGAATCTAAACCCTAAACAAATGCACTGCATGGGAGTGCTTGTAGATTCGAGAAATCAATCTGCAAATCCGGCCTAAACCAAGAAATGGCCGTTCCCAGGACTTGTTTTTGGTCACAAAGTGAAGGAAATGGGGTTGATCTTAGGGAGGGAAGTGAAGAAGGTGTTGAGATTTTGAAGGTGTTGGCTATGTGTGACTTGTATCAGAAAGCTGAACTGGCTTGCAGAATGTAAGATACCAGTTCCGGTGTTTGAATACGATTGTATCAACACTTGCCTCTGTTGTCTTGACTTGCCTTATTCCTGTTTGGAAAATAGGGAGGAGAACCTATTTATATAGGTCTTTAAGCCTAACCCTCGTATCTCGTGGGAAGTTGAGAAAGTGGAGTGATGGAGTAGTGGAGTTGTGTGTTGGTGTCACACGACCAGTCTTTCCCAGTTCTCCCATCATCACTAACCGTCCATGACTTCCCGACACGTTCTTGTGATAGCGCGTTGTAAACCGCCAGACCAATACCCAGTATGTATCCCCCATTTTGTGACATGATTGATGTCTCGAGTGTGTGGATCGTGGGACCCACAGAAAGTAGCATGTAATGCTAGATTAAATAACTAAGTTATTTAGGAAGTCGATACTTGTGAAGTATCGTGTGTATTCTATGCAGGTAATGCATCGAGTATATTCAGCATGTATGAAGCATCGCTGTTTGAGCGTCTCAAAATAGCCTCATGTCCAGCCTACTTCATGTGATGGTTTGGAGGTTGCGCAAGCAAGTCCTCCCTTGGCCGACCACATGGTGTGGTAAAGTGACGGGTGATGATCACCATGACGCCTCACTTACCAATTAACTCCCGACTGTGGTTTGTATAACCAAGCCGGTGAAGTTGGACGGACGAGATGATCTTTGAGACACTCATCTACGACCGTTAGTGGAATTAGGGTTTTGGAAGAGGTGCGCACGCACCACTTTTCAGCTTGGTCGAATCAAAGCTTGGGACAAGATTTTGGCATGGCCGATCGGGCATGCGTGTAGACGGCATGCCGGTATACATGCCCATACCTCATTGTCCCGTGAAAGTGTGATCTGGACCGCTCAATTTTTCCGGCAAAGAGGAGCGGTCAGGATTGATTTACGACAGAAGTTTGGTGCCGCAAATGCCGCACGTCATGCCTTCTTCAGGCTCGCGTTTCGGGACAACCAAGCTTGGTCGGTCCCGGCCGATTGGTTCGGCGTGTAGGTGGCAGGCTGGTGTACATGCCTATATCTTACTTTCCCATAAGAACGTGATCTAAGCCACTCAATTCGTCCGGTGAAGTTGAGTGGTCGAGATCAGTTTGCGATTGGGAAGTGTGACCACGCTAGTTTGGGCGTGCGAATTGGAACGACCAGGCATGGTATGCCTTGGACGATCGGGTGTGGAGATAGATGGGTCCACATTGATCATGTTGATGCTCACTGGACCTGCTCAGTCGACTCCTAAACCCTCCATTCGATCATGATAAACCGGACGTTTGCGATCAATGCAAACCCTAATTAGGGTTTTGCCGGCCGTGCGGCATGCCCACTTTGGGCGCACGATCTGGAATGACCAGCCATGGTTTCTCCTGACCGATCGGTCATGTGTGTAGGCGGGCTTACCGTGAGCGTGTTGACATGCTCTGGGCCCTTTGAATCTACATCTACACCCTCCATCTATGCATGCGAAGATGGATGGTTGAGACTGTTTTGCGACACATGTAATGTGCCGCAAACCCTAATTTAGGGTTTTTCATCCATACTGCTTTGGCTTGGACGGTTTGGCAAGCTATGCCACTCTTTTGGGGAGGCCGACCATGAGGGGCCCGCGTTGGGTCGGTAATGAATATTCCAATACCTGCTTGGGGTCATGGATTCAATCTAAGCCATCCAATCATGCTGGTGAAGTTGGATGGTCGTGACCGTTTCTGAGACTGATATGGACAGTCCAGATTCAAATATGCTCAATCGGGCTAGTATAGCACACCGAGAGATGTATGCTCAATCGGGCTAGTATAACACACCGAGAGTTGTAGCCTGTACGGGTATTTTGTACATGCTTCATAATTAATGCTTGGAGGTTCGTGTTGCTCTGCTAAGAACAACACTCAGTCGTCATGCTGCACCGATAATGAGTAAAGGAAATACAAGGCTGGTCATGCAAATTAATAATGCTATAAATTCACAAGGTATATGGGACTGTTGCCACATGCTCCAACCTGGATGAATTTCGTGTGTTTAATTCACAGAATATTGGGATTGTTTCCACATGCTCCTTTCTAGGTGAATTAGTAAAGTGAAGAAGTATTCATCACTTATTAATGGCTTTATCTTTTGCAAGATGTTAGCACATAATTTTGGCTTTTAAAATTTTAGCCTTAAATGAAAATCCACCATCAACATTAAGTCCCATGCCTAGCGCATAATGGTTACGCTATTGTGGGGTAGGCATAAGATGGTGACAAGTTTGTATACAGAAATGACCAAGCTAAAGTGAATATACATTTACCCTCATAGGTTAACATCGTCAGGTGTTGTCTCAGAACTGGTCGGTCCTGATTAGGATGGTAAAGGAAGCAGGACTTGATCTGGCGATTCGCTTTGGTTTCCTCCGTATGTATCTAGACAGAGCTTGGCCCGTTTCTTGGACTAGGTGCACTCCCCTTCGTTACACTGCAGCTTTCCTCAGATATATCCGATAAGAATCTTTGATCGCTATCTCGAATAGGTAGCCTTTATAGGTGTCAAGTAAAGACTCCTTTTCTCCTGGGATTCTGTTGACTTGCTAGATTATAAAGAAAAATTCTAAGGATTCTTCTCATCACATAGTCGTTCCTTCTATATCTCAGGTATTGCTCCGTACTTATCTGATCTTCTGATTGACTGATGATGATACATACATTTTTGTGTGCTCATAACTTCTTCTTCTTTGCAGTTATCATGGAAGGTGGTGGGCGATGATCATTCATCAGAACTTCTCCAGAAAAAAGTTTCGAAGTTGACAAACCCGAAACTAATGTGCACGAAGAGGTAATGGCTAAAATTGACCTCCCACTTCGCGAAGTCGGTCGTGCTATACAGGGGATGTCCATTCTGCACCTGCGTATTGCCAGGGGACGTATATGTGCCCTTTCAGCTGCGATCGACATGGAAGAGCGGTGGAGGCATGAGGAAGCGTTGCGAGCACCAGTAAGCGCAAAGGCATGGAGATTTGCAGCGCTGTTAAAGAGGCATAGGGTGGAGCATAAACGGCCTCCGGATAAAGATAGGCGTGATTATCCAATCCAGGATGGTATGATAATCCTTGACTCTGACAGAGACAGACCTGAGTGTTCGAAAGCAGTCAGCGCAACCCCTAATGTTGCTGTGGCCTTTGAGGAAGACTTGGAAGCTGCTCCTGCCGATGATGTTAGGACGGAGAGTGTTGCCGCGGAAACATCTGAAGCGGAAGCTGAGGCTCCGAAGGAGAAGCGATGAGAGTGATGGCGTTGAAGCAGGACCTAGCAGTGGTGCAGGCGCGGTCGCTCTTCTTGACGGCTAAACCTCTTTGCTTCTTTTTCTCTTTTCAAGTGTATTCCCGTAATTCTTGAACATCTTTCTTGTACTCGGTGGCGGCTGAGTTCAAGATCTTTTCTTCTGTTTGCTTACTTTGAATAAAGGTTTATTTCATAACCCCTCATTAAGATTGCGTCTGTATGTGCTCCTAACGTGAGATCTCCTTGGTCTTGCTGGGGTAGATGGCTCAAATCCTCTTCCTTTTGTGCACACATTCTATTTCCTTCTTCCCGTGAGATGTTTTCTTAGGGTTTCCTTCCTTGCTCTAGTGGGTTGATTTAGTCTGACTCAGGACTTTGTGTTTTTAGGGGTAAAGAGGTTCTCAGATGGAAATAATGCTTCAATTAAATTAAAAATTGAAAATTGAAACCCTAACTATGAATGCAAGTATTACTATCATTTTCCGGAGGAATTACAAATATGACGTGAAATTGTAAAAGGAAACACGCTGGAGGAAGTAGCACAACTTTTTAAAAGTGTGGAGGACGCTGGAAAGTGGTAGCACAGCGTCTTAAGTACGATAGGTCTGGAGCCATCGCGAGTGAATTTTTACGCCTTCTAGCTTGTCAGCGTTGATGAGCTTGCAGTAGCCGCCTAGGAAGACATCTGCTACCAGGTATGGTTCATCCTCATTTTCGGTGGGTGAGTCAGGTGGGGTAGCCACTTTCACCGTAATGCTTCCAACCTTGAATGGGGTTGTTTTCGTCACTAGATCTCCAATTCCAAACGGGTTTGGACGTGTAGATGTCTGGACCTTGGACTTGTCGGACTCGTCGTCTTTGATCGAGACAGCTTCTAGGCTCCTGATAAACTGTTTGAAGGGGCCAGCCTCCCATTCACATCTCTTAGCCAGGGTTGGTTTGTTGCAAGAAGGGTTGCGTGATGAGACTTACTTGAGATCGGAACCTCTTAATGTATGCTGATGGGCTCTCTCTAGGAAGTTGTGTCACATTGGCAAGCTGCAGGTGCGGCAACGGACAGTCTTCAGGTCCAGACGGCTTGTTAGAGATCCTTTCAGGTGTCGTAGCTGGTAGAGGGAAAACTCCAAGTGTTGCCTTGTTGTCGTGTATCCAAGAGCGTCCTAGGACCATGCCTTAATTGGGATGTTCTTTGACTATGTAGAACTTCGCTTGCATTAGGGTGTCTCCCAATTTAATTTCAAGATCGATGTATCCATATGTGTCTCTGAGTTCTCCTTCTGGAGTCTTAACCACAATTGGGTTGCGAGTAGCCTCCTGTTTTGAAATCTTTGCTGTTTTCAAGGTCTGGAGGGTGATGATGTTGAATTCAGACACCGTATCGATCAATGCGTTATCGAACTCGACATCCCTCAAACGAGCAACGGTTAAGAGTCCCCAGTTTCCCTTGCTTGCATCTTCCAGCAAGGACTAAGGTTTCAAGACCGCTTCCTCTTTCAGATACAAGCGCCTGCCTGAGACAACGCGGTTGAGGGCTGCAAATATGTCCTGACGTTGTGCTTTAGAGAAGTACAAGATCTCGCATAAATGTTCCATCATAGATTGTACAGTCTTGCGAACGGAATCCCAAGAAATCATGCAGTTCCTGACAGGAAGAGGATCTCTACGAACACCTTCGTTTCCAAGATGGAGTTCTCCCGTCTCTATCTTTTCTCTGAAGATTTGTTTCAGCATGTTGCAGTCTTTAGTTGGATGGTGAACGAACCAATGGTAGTGACAAAGATTTGGGATCCGCCATATCTTTCTCGGTTGGTGGACGTCGATAGGAGGCGACTTGATGGCATCGTCTTGAATCCATGCCTCCAAGAGTTCCACTACTTCACTCATGGGGAATGGGAAGCCTGTATCTTCGGTATCTTATGCAGTAGTCTTGCCCGCTCCATTTTGAGAAGAAGTCGTGTGTGCTGGAGCCGCACGCTTGGGTTGTTGTTCCGTTGTTGAAGCTTTCCTTTTTCTTCCTTCGCCTACCACACTCACAGAAGGACCAGTGTTGTATTGCTTATTTGTGAGATGCATGCTTCCTCGACTCTCACGTGGATCTTCGTTTCGAACAACCCTGGTTCTCTCTAGCAATGCCGGGGCAGTTGTGGCTGAACGTTTGGCAGCTTTATGGAGTTCGGAGAATGTCTGAAAGCCCAAATTCTCTAGTAAAGCGCGGTATATGGGTATCATACCGTTAATGCACAGCTCCACCAACTCATGTTCAGTGACATTCGGATCATGACAATCTAGTGCCTGAGTTCTGAACCTATTAACGAAGTCGTTCGGATGCTCGTTACTCCGCTGAGAGACTCTCCCTAGATCTGAAAAGGTGATCTGCTCAAATACGAAGAAATACTTCCTGTAGAAAGCACCGACCATCTCGCCCCAATTGTATATGTTGTTAGGTGTGATGTTGTTGTACCAGGTGTACGCCCTTCCCGTAAGTGACTTCGAGAACTCTTTCAGGCGTAGAACGTGATTGGACTCATGCTCCCCCAAGGATTCCAAAAATCGAGAGATGTGTTCACGAGCGTTACCAGTACCATCGTAGAGGGGGAACTGAGGAGAGGTGTATCCTCTTGGAAGAGGGATTCGTTTCACATCTTGAGGGTACGGCGGCTGATGTTGGTGTGCATCCATCAGATTTCCTTTGCTTCGGTTTTAAAGAAGTCGTTCCAGGTCCTCACGTGTGATGAAGTTGGATGGCTGGTCCCTTTCCCTTGGGCGTTCAGGAGCAACACGAGCTTCTTCACTCATGTGGGTCCGAATGGAAACGCCTGCTCCGGGTGTATTGAAGGCATCCCTTTTTGGCTCTAAGGGTTGTCGTGAATCTTGTGGCAATCGTTCAGTTAAAGTTTTAAGGAAAGGGAGTACCTCTTTCTGAGTTGCGGCCATATCCGTTTGAGTCTTAGCAAGAACTTCCTGCTTCTCCATCAAGTCTTCAATGGAAATGGACGGTGGTCCTCCTCTCGTCCCTCCGGCTCCTCGTCCTGATGAAGGGGTGAAAGTTGTTGCTCTGGTGACCACTGGAGGCGTTACACTTGAGGAGATGCCGGGATTCGCGGATGCTCTGGCTCTGGTGATGGGAGGCGTTACACCTACTGGAATGTCTCCTGCTCCGCTAGCGTTGGTGATAGAAGTGACGGCTCCACGAGATGTATTGACCACGGTAGCTCCACTGACAGGTACATCGACACCGGGAGTGTTATCCACACTAGCTTCATCAGAATTGATTGCTGATCCAGACCTGAGTTCCACCATCTTGAAGTGAATTGTTGATTGAATTGGTTCTAAGATCTACCCTTTTTGAAATTGATAAAATTGAATCGGATTTCGAAGAAATTGACTTTACAACCGAGAGATTAACCTCCCGCTATGGTCGCCAATTGTTTATGGGTGAAAACTATTTCTGCCGGTTTTTGTAATTTGGGGTGCGTGGATGAGAAATGAATCTAAACCCTAAACAAATGCACTGCATGGAGTGCTTGTAGATTCGAGAAATCAATATGTACAAATCCGGCCTAAACCAAGAAATGGCCGTTCCAGACTTATTTCGGTCACAAAGTGAAGGAGATGGGGTTGATCTTAGGGAGGGAAGCGAAGAAGGTGTTGGCTATGTATGACTTGTATCAGAAATCTGAACTGGCTTGTAGGATGTAAGCTATCAGTTCCGGTGTTTGAATACGATTGTATCAACACTTGCCTCTGTTGTCTTGACTTGCATTGTTCCTGTTTGGAAAATAGGGAGGAGAACCTATTTATACAAGTCTTTAATCCTAACCCTCGTATCTCGTGGGAAGTGGAGAAAGTGGAGTGACGGAGTAGTGGAGTTGTGTGTTGGTGTCACACGACCAGTCTTTCCCACTTCTCCCATCATCACTAACCGTCTATGACTTCCTGACATGTTCTTGTGATGGCGCGTTATGCGCTGCTGTTTATGGGTAAAAATCGTTTCTGCCGTTTTCGGTAAATTCGGTAGGTGAGTGAGAAACTGATTCAAACCCTAAACAAATGTGCTGCACGTGAGCACTTTATAGATTCGAGAGATCAATCTGTACAAGTCCGGCCTAAACCAAGAAATGGCCGTTCAGGACTTGCTTCGGTCACAAAGTGGAGGAGAAGGGTTGATTTGGGGGAAGCAAAGAAAGGTGTTGAGGAGAGTAGTATCTCGACTTGTATCGAAAAGAAAGCTTAGGAAGCTTGCAAGAGATGAAAGCTTTTGGGAGAGCTTGCAAAGTTGCCTTTACGAGAGTGTAAGTGTAGTATATTTCTCCGACCGAGACTTGTTCTCGGTGGAAATAGGTAAGACCTATTTATACAAGTCGAGATTGAAACGTACCACTGGCCTCATGAAGGAAGAGAGTAAAGGGTGAAATAATGGGAGGAGGTGGTAACCGCATGGTTTAATGGGTGAAAACGTTTTTCACCTTTATTTCCTCTTTTATTTGACCGCTTTATTCCTTTTCACGCTTTCTTAATGTGAGCGTAGTGTACGCCGCATGTCTTGGACCGCCAAACCAAAACCCTAAAGAAGCATCCCCGGTTTGTGTTGATGTCTCGAGTGTTGGTTGCATCTTGAGTGCAAGTGGCGCTGCTAGTGGCGCGTGTGGCATGTGCGGAATGCCTTGGTGGTAGTTTGGACGGTTTGCAAGTTAGGCTACCAGCGTGTGTGTTTGGCATGTGCCAATGGCATGTGCGGAATGCCTTGGTGGTAGGTTGCACGGTTTGCAAGTTAGTCTACCAGCGTGTGTTTTTGGCATGTGCCAATGGCATGTGCGGAATGCCTTGGTGGTAGGTTGCACGGTTTGCAAGTTAGGCTACCAGCGTGTGTGTTTGGCATGTGCGGAATGCCTTGGTGGTAGGTTGCACGGTTTGCAAGTTAGGCTACCAGCGTGTGTGTTTGGCATGTGCCAATGGCATGCGTGGCCATTAGGGCCGTGACCTTGATAGGGAAACTAGCTAGAGAGCATGTTGGCACGTGCCAATGGCATGCGTGGCCGTTAGGGCCGTGATTTTGCTAGGGAAACTAGCTAGCGAGCATGTTGGCATGTGCCAATGGCATGCATGGCTTTTAGAGCCGTGACCTTGATGGGGAAACTAGCTAGCGAGCATGTTGGCATGTGCCAATGGCATGCGTGGCCTTTAGGGCCGTGACCTTGATAGGGAAACTAGCTAGCGAGCATGTTGGCATGTGCCAATGACATGCGTGGCCGTTAGGGCCGTGATTTTGCTAGGGAAACTAGCGAGCGAGCATGTTGGCATGTGCCAATGGCATGCGTGGCCGTTAGGGCCGTGACCTTGATAGGGAAACTAGCTAGCGAGCATGTTGGCATGTGCCAATGGCATGCGTGGCCGTTAGGGCCGTGATTTTGCTAGGGAAACTAGCTAGCGAGCATGTTGGCATGTGCCAATGGCATGCGTGGCCGTTAGGGCCGTGACCTTGATAGGGAAACTAGCTAGCGAGTATGTTGGCATGTGCCAATGGCATGCGTGGCCGTTAGGGCCGTGATTTTGCTAGGGAAACTAGCTAGCGAGCATGTTGGCATGTGCCAATGGCATGCGTGGCCGTTAGGGCCGTGATTTTGCTAGGGAAACTAGCTAGCGAGCATGTTGGCATGTGCCAATGGCATGCGTGGCCGTTAGGGCCGTGATTTTGCTAGGGAAACTAGCTAGCGAGCATGTTGGCATGTGCCAATGGCATGCGTGGCCGTTAGGGCCGTGATTTTGATAGAAAAAGGCCGCTAGCGAGCATGTTGGCATGTGCCAATAGCATGCGGGGCCGTTAGGGCCGTGGCTTTGGTAGAAAAATGCCGCTAGCGAGCATATTGGCATGTGCCATTGGCACGTACGGCCATGTTGACCTAGTTGCACGTTTTGCAAGCCTAGGAGGGCGCTATATTTGGCATGTGCCAATGGCATATTTGGCATGGTTGCCATGGTGCGCAGAGTGCGGCTTGGTTGCCATGGTGCGCAGAGTGCGGCTTGGTTTGGCATTGTTGCCATGGTGCGCAGAGTGCGGCTTGGTTTGGCGTGGTTGCCATGGTGCGCAGAGTGCGGCCTGGTTTGGCATGGTTGCCATGGTGCGCAAATTATGCGGCTTGGTTTGGCATTGTTGCCATGGTGCTGCGCGGATGCGGCTTGGTTTGGCATTGTTGCCATGTTGCGCAAATATGCGGCTTGGTTTGGCATTGTTGCCATGGTGCGCAGGTGCGGCTTGGTTTGGCATTGTTGCCATGGTGCGCGAGATGCGGCTTGGTTTTGCATTGTTGCCATGGTGCGCAAGATCTCGGCTTGGTTTGGCATTGTTGCCATGGTGCGCAGGGTGCGGCTTGGTTTGGCATTGTTGCCATGGTGCGCAGTATGCGGCTTGGTTTGGCATTGTTGCCATGGTGCGCAGGGTGCGGCTTGGTTTGGCATTGTGCGCAGGTACCTTGGTTTGGCATTGTTGCCATGGTGCGCGATATGCGGCTTGGTTTGGCATTGTTGCCATGGTGCGCAATGATGCGGCTTGGTTTTGGAATTAGGGTTACTATTTGAAAACCCTAATCTGGTATTTTGAAAAAATACCCTATTAATTATTTACACCTGAGTTAAATGCTCTTAGTTAATGTGTTGCGGGTAACACTAGGTCATGGGGTTTTACGATTTTACCCCTTGTCTAAAAACCACCATCAACATTAAGTCCCCTGCTTAGCTCGGAACAGGGGCTTTGTTGCGAGGTAAGCATAAGATGGTGACAAACTATTATTAACATCAAAACGTAAGGAACATTGAAGGAGGCTTGTCTGACCTTTTATAAATAGGATTTGGAATCCTTGCCTCTGGTAGTTTTGCACAAATCGGGAGGCTGGCACAATTGGTGGGCCCGGTGCAGCTTGGGCGACGTTGGGAAGCTGGCGTGAGTTGGGAAACTGAGTGTGCTAGCTAGTGGGACCGGCGCAAAGTGTAGAAGCCGTGTGTGCTTGCAAGTCAGCGCAATTGGTGGGGCCGGTGCAGCTTGGGCGACGTTGGGAAGTTGGCGTGAGTTGGGAAACTGAGTGTGCTAGCTGGTGGGACCGGCGCAAAGTGTAGAAGCCGTGTGTGCTTGCAGGTCGGCGCAATTGGTGGGGCCGGTACAACTTGGAAGCCGTGCTTGCAGGCGTGACTTATGTAAATAAAGAGGGAGTAGACGTTTCTTCAGACAACAAAGTTTCCTTATTTTGCTTTCCTTCACGTGCGGCTTCCATTAGATCATCGTTCATGCCAAAAAATCTGGTAGCGTTATGTCCCTCATTGCTTCCTTTCCTTTTTAAAGGTTCTGTATTCAAACCCAACGCAACTGCATCATCTCCCTCGTTTGAGAAAGGTTCTTCTTGTTGAATTTCTCTCGGTATGTTTTCTTCTTCTTTGGCGGACTGTCGTACACTTTACCGCCGCTTGTTGTATAAATGGAAAATTTCCCTTTTGTGCAGAGATATCCTGTTGGAGCATGCGTCAGTGTTATCGACGAGGATGACCTAGTCGTTCCCCTTCCTTCGAATCCGTCCTTGTTGACTGCTGCAGACTTGGAGGACGCTGATTTAGGGATCTATCTTACGAAATGGGATGCAGCGAGAAGTCCCCGGTCATACTTCGGTTTGATATGATGGAATGTATGAACACGTGAATGTAACCTTCTGGCGTGCTTTTGGAGTTTTAGGTGCACATCTACGGATTCATGTTGAGAAATTCCCGTGGCTCGTAAAACCTCGATAGTGATGATGTTGAAATCAGTAATAACCTGGTTGAGGGGAGTGAAAGCATCTTGCGCTGGTAGTCTCCATGCATGACCTACTTTCATTATATCGCCTTGAATCCCCCCTCCACGGGATTTGATATAAGCCTATCGTACTCTTCTGGATGTGACACTGGGATGCTCAGAAATTACATGATGACATATTCTGGATAGTGCAGGCTTGGGATCCTCCGCAGCCTCGTAAAGTGTTGAAGGCGTCTTCTATACAGAGAGGTGATGATGTTCTTGCGCTGCACCCTTGAAGAGTAGAGGACCTTGTTGTGGGTACGGATTTTTGGTGGACTGTTCTTCGTAGCTTTGACAGTGAAGGGATCCCATGTATATCTTCCGTCCTCAAGTATGGTTTACGTTTTTCCATCTTTGTAGTAATTGCTACTGCGGTGGAGCTCTGGCTGGGGAGTGTGGCGGCATGACCCTTTGCAGGAAGGAGTGGCGTTGAAGCGAACGTTGATGCGAATCCGCTGCTGGAGAACGTTGATGTGTAGCTACTTCTGGAGAGAACGTTGATGTGTAGCTACTTCTGGAGAGAACGTTGATGCGAGCTACTGGAGAGAACGTTGAAACAACGTCTTGCAACTCTCAGAGCCTTGACGGTTACCATTTTGAAGTCGGAGGCCGCGTCACGTTCTGTCAAACTCGACATCCCTCAAGAGAGCAGAGGTTAGGAGTCCCGGTTCCATCTATCGATCGTGCTTCCTATGAGAGGTTGGGGTTTGGGAACGGCTTCCCTGGATGGAAACGCCTTCTTTCCTGATGTAGTGCGGTTGAGGGGTGCAAATATGTCTTGACGCTAAGCCTTGGAGAAACATAGAATCTCACACAACTGTTTCATCATAGACTGTACGACTTTGTTGGAGAAGTTCCCGTCGTGTGGGTCCTGACGGAAGAAGGGTCTCCGTGAACTCAGGAGAGTTGTTGGTTTCCTTTGCTTTCGATTTTGGAGAAGTCTTTCCTGATCTTTACGTGTGACGAAGTTGGATTGCTTATCCCCTTCTACTGGGCGTTTAAGAGCAACGCGAGCCTCTTCATCTATAAACGCACGTCCTGCTGAAGTATCTTTTGTATTTTCATCAAATCAACAGTGCTAAAAGGAGGTCGGCTTCTTCCGGATCTTCCAGTATCTTGCCCTGATGGTGGAGTAGCGTCTCTGGTGACGGTTGGAGCTTCCATGCTTGAAGAACCGTTGGGGTGGCGGAAACGGCTCTGGTTCTAGTGATCGTAAGTGTATCGTGCAGAGATGACACGGTTTTGATCACGAAGTTCTGGAGTCATGGAGCTGTTTTGAAGGGAGAGGATGGTGCTGGAAGGGCACAAGATGTTAGCGCTGGAAGGATGCAAACTGTTAGCACAGAGTGTGGTACTGCGGCTAGCATGCACGTGCGGCATGTGTGCCTGGCATGTGCGTCTGGTAAGCGCGTCTGGCAAGCACGTCTGGCAAGCGCTTCTGGCATACGCGTCTGGTAGGAGCTTCTGGCATGCGCGTCTGATAGGCGCTGGATCGTCTTAGAATGGGCGCTGGCTTGGACTTTTTCTTGCGGGCCCAGTTGCCTCTTCCCATACGTAGCTCAAACAGGAATCCTTTCCTTATTCAAATTCCAAAAAGTGTTATGCTCATGAAATGGGTTGGCTCCCCTTTTTTTACCTCGTATGTTTGTTATCACGTCATGGTGTTAGCGGTAGCGCGGTAGTGATAAAGTGGGCGAGCATATTCCAGCTATGTACTCCAGCGTTTCTTTTTCAATTTGTTTTATTGTTTTCTTGTCTTTGGTGCAAACCATAGCCATAGGTATGCCTTTCATAAACTTGTGGAAATACTTCATCATAAATAATTCTTCGAATGTCACTGTAGTAACATCTTCCAATAGTGACAGGTAATTATTTTTGTGCAAAGTAGGCACGTACGGGTAGGTGGCTTTTTTTTTTTTTGAAAGGCAAACAAAGCGCCTGGTTTATGGTTTTTGTCTTCCTGGATTTCTTGGGTTGATAGATAAATGTTAGCTTTTGAGGATATTGGATTATTTCGGGATGAATGGTTTTGATAAAATGACTCGATTATGTTTTGGGAAAGGAATATTGCTTTTATGAAAGTGTGCGCTAGCCATAGGCACAATACTCGAGAGTATGACGGTTTTACTAAGAGCCTAAAAACAGATCGTATGTCTTCTGCGCAGTCTAAATTTACTCACTTCATAGGTTTTTGTGAACACGCCCCTCTCCATGTAAAAGGCGTCTTTCTTTGGTAGCATCGTCAAACAAGTCCCCAATCGTTGATAGCATCTTGGCGAGTCCCTAGTTTTCTCGTGTAGTTTTTGCAACCGGTAACCGGTTCGTCTCGGTAGTTGAGTCGGATCGAGTGGTAGCATCTTCGGCAAGTCCCCAGTTTCTTGTGTAGTTTTTATAACTAGTAACCGGGTCGTCTGGTAGTTGAGTCGGACTGAGTCGCAAGTCCCCAATCGCTGGTGGCATCTTCAACGAGTCCCCAGTTTTCTCGTGTAGTTTTTGCAACTGGTAACCGGGTCGTCTGGTAGTTTAGTCGGATCGAGTCGCCTTCCCCTACCATCTTGACATCTGGGTCGAAGAATGAGATCGACAGTCTGACATTGTAGCCGATAGATCAATCCTCCCGCTGTGGTCGCCAATTGTTTATGGGTAAAAATCGTTTCGATTTCGGTAAATTCGGTAGGTGAGTGAGAAACCGATTCAAACCCTAAACAAATGTGCTTTGCACGTGAGCACTTTATAGATTCGAGAGATCAATGCTTACAAGTCCGGCCTAAACCAAGAAATGGCCGTTCCAGACTTGCTTCGGTCACAAAGTGGAGGAGAAGGGTTGATTTGGGGAGGGAAGCAAAGAAAGGTGTTGAGGAGAGTAGTATCTCGACTTGTATCGAGAAGTGAAAGCTTAGGAAGCTTGCAAGAGATGAAAGCTTTTTGGGAGAGCTTGCAAAGTTGCCTTTCTGAGAGTATAAGTGTAGTATATTTCTCCTGACCGAGACTTGTTCTCTGGTGGAAATAGGTAAGACCTATTTATACAAGTCGAGATTGAAACGTACCCTGGCCTCATGAAGGAAGTGAGTAAAGGGTGAAATAATGGGAGGAGGTGGTAACCGCATGGTTTAATGGGTGAAAACGTTTTCACCTTTATTTCCTCTTTTATTTGACCGCTTTATTCCTTTTCACGCTTTCTTAATGTGAGCGTAGTGTACGCTGCATGCTTTATGACCGCCAAACCAAAACCCTAAAGAAGCATCCCCGGTTGTGTTGATATCTCGAGTGTTGGTTGCATCTTGAGTGCAAGTGGCGCTGCTAGTGGCGCGTGTGGCATGTGCCAATGGCATGTGCGGAATGTCTTGGTGGTAGTTTGCACGGTTTGCAAGTTAGGTTACCAGCGTGTGTGTTTGGCATGTGCCAATGGCATGTGCGGAATGCCTTGGTGGTAGGTTGCACGGTTTGCAAGTTAGGCTACCAGCGTGTGTTTTTGGCATGTGCCAATGGCATGTGCGGAATGCCTTGGTGGTAGGTTGCACGGTTTGCAAGTTAGGCTACCAGCATGTGTGTTTGGCATGTGCCAATGGCATGTGCGGAATGCTTTGGTGGTAGGTTGCACGGTTTGCAAGTTAGGCTACCAGCGTGTGTGTTTGGCATGTGCCAATGGCATGCGTGGCCATTAGGGCCGTGACCTTGATAGGGAAACTAGCTAGCGAGCATGTTGGCACGTGCCAATGGCATGCGTGGCCGTTAGGGCCGTGATTTTGCTAGGGAAACTAGCTAGCGAGCATGTTGGCATGTGCCAATGGCATGCATGGCTTTTAGGGCCGTGACCTTGATGGGGAAACTAGCTAGCGAGCATGTTGGCATGTGCCAATGGCATGCGTGGCCATTAGGGCCGTGACCTTGATAGGGAAACTAGCTAGCGAGCATGTTGGCATGTGCCAATGGCATGCGTGGCCGTTAGGGCCGTGATTTTGCTAGGGAAACTAGCTAGCGAGCATGTTGGCATGTGCCAATGGCATGCGTGGCCGTTAGGGCCGTGACCTTGATAGGGAAACTAGCTAGCGAGCATGTTGGCATGTGCCAATGGCATGCGTGGCCGTTAGGGCCGTGATTTTGCTAGGGAAACTAGATAGCGAGCATGTTGGCATGTGCCAATGGCATGCGTGGCCGTTAGGGCCGTGACCTTGATAGGGAAACTAGCTAGCGAGCATGTTGGGCATGTGCCATTTTGCTAGGGAAACTAGCTGGCATGTTGTGTCCGTTAGGTTAGGGCCGATTTTGCTAGGGAAACTAGCTAGCGAGCATGTTGGCATGTGCCAATGGCATGCGTGGCCGTTAGGGCCGTGATTTTGCTAGGGAAACTAGCTAGCGAGCATGTTGGCATGTGCCAATGGCATGCGTGGCCGTTAGGGCCATGATTTTGATAGAAAAAGGCCGCTAGCGAGCATGTTGGCATGTGCCAATAGCATGCGGGGCCGTTAGGGCCGTGGCTTTGGTAGAAAAAGGCCGCTAGCGAGCATATTGGCATGTGCCATTGGCACGTACGGCCATGTTGACCTAGTTGCACGTTTTGCAAGCCTAGGGCGTTATATTTGGCATGTGCCAATGGCATAGTGGCTTAGTTTGGCATGGTTGCCATGGTGCGCAGAGTGCGGCTTGGTTTGGCATTGTTGCCATGGTGCGCAGAGTGCGGCTTGGTTTGGCGTGGTTGCCATGGTGCGCAGAGTGCGGCTTGGTTTGGCATGGTTGCCATGGTGCGCAGAGTGCGGCCTGGTTTGGCATGGTTGCCATGGTGCGCAAGATTGTTGCCATGGCTTTGGTTTGGCATTGTTGCCATGGTGCGGCTTGGTTTTAGCATTGTTGCCATGGTGCGCAGCTTGGTTTGGCATTGTTGCCATGGTGCGCATATGCGGCTTGGTTTGGCATTGTTGCCATGGTGCCATGGTGCATTGATATGCGGCTTGGTTTGGCATTGTTGCCATGGTGCGAGTGCGGCTTGGTTTGGCATTGTTGCCATGGTCGCAGAGTGCGGCTTGGTTTGGCATTGTTGCCATGGTGCGCAGATATGCGGCTTGGTTTGGCATTGTTGCCATGGTGCGCAGATGCGGCTTGGTTTTGGAATTAGGGTTCGTGTTGAAAACCCTAATCGGTATTTTGAAAAAATACCCCTATTAATTATTTACACCTGAGTTAAATGCTCTTAGTTAATGTGTTGCGGGTAACACTAGGTCATGGGGTTTTACGATTTTACCCCTTGTCTAAAAACCACCATCAACAGCTGCACGCTGTAAGCCGCCAGACCAATACCCCAGTATGTATCCCCCAGTTTGTGACATGATTGATGTCTCGAGTGTGTGGATCGTGGGACCCACATAAAGTAGCATGTAATGCTAGATTAAATAACTAAGTTATTTATGAAGTCGATACTTGTGAAGTATCGGGTGTATTCTATGCAGGTACTGCATCGAGTATATTCAGCATGTATGAAGCATCGCTGTTTGAGCGTCTCAAAATAGCCTCATGTCCAGCCTACTTCATGTGATGGTTTGGAGGTTGCGCAAGCATGTCCTCCCTTGGCCGACCACATGGTGTGGTAAAGTGATGGGTGATGATCACCATGACGCCTCACTGACCAATTAACTTCTGACCAGGACTGTATAACCAAGCCGGTGAAGTTGGATGGACGAGATGATCTTTGAGACACTCATCTAAGACCGTTAGTGGAATTAGGGTTTTGGAAGAGGTGCGCATGCACCACTTTTCAGCTTGGTCGAATCCAAGCTTGGGACAAGATTTTGGCATGGCCGATCGGGCATGCGTGTAGACGGCATGCCGGTATACATGCCCATACCTCATTGTCCCGTGAAAGTGTGATCTGGACCGCTCATTTTTTCCGGCAAAGAGGAGCGGTCAGGATTGATTTACGACAGAAGTTTGGTGCCGCAAATGCCGCGCGTCATGCCTTCTTCAGGCTCGCGTTTCAGGACAACCAAGCTTGGTCGGTCCCGGCCGATTGGTTTGGCGTGTAGGTGGCAGGCTGGTGTACATGCCTATATCTTACTTTCCCATAAGAACGTGATCTAAGCCACTTAATTCGTCCGGCAAAGTTGAGTGGTCGAGATCAGTTTGCGATTCGGAAGTGTGACCACGCTAGTTTGGGCATTCGAATTGGAACGACCAGGCATGGTATGCCTTGGCCGATTGGGTGTGGAGATAGATGGGTCCAAGTTGATCATGTTGATGCTCACTGGACCTGCTCAGGCGACTCATAAACCCTCCATTCGATCAGGATAAAACGCACCGATAATGAGTACAGGAAATACAAGGCTGGTCATGCATTAATTAATAATGCTATAAATTCACAGGGTATATGGGACTGTTGCCACATGCTCCAACCTGGATGAATTTCGTGTGTTTAATTCACAGAATACTGGGATTGTTGCCACATGCTCCTTTCTAGGTGAATTAGTAAAGTGAAGAAGTGTTCATCACTTATTAATGGCTTTATCTTTTGCAAGATGTTAGCGCATAATTTTGGCTTTTACAATTTTAGCCTTAAATGAAAATCCACCATCAAAACTCACATATTGGAAGAACAAAAAGTCACAAGAGCCATCGACTCCGATTGAAAACCACCCGCCCGGTTCTTAGACCTTCGCTCCTTCTTATGGGGACTGTCCACATCCGAGCTATGAGATTTTCGCTTAGCAGTAGAAGGCTCCCTCAGCAATGGATGTTCCGCTAAAGTCGCAGGGGAAGGCTTGCCACGAGAATTTTCCACCACGGCATTCACAAATCAATGGATGAAAATAAACTCATCCTGCCAGAACACGTTGTACCTGGAGGTTGTCACTGGACTTCGTTCTGAGAGCAAGAAAGGAAGACTTTTACTTGGCGCGAGAACATGAGCATCAAGGACAGCTGGCAACAATTCTTCTGGAGCAACCGAATGGCGAGTAAATGGGACCCCTTGGTCAAACCCATATGCCGAGCCACACTGTCAATATTATAAGGGACTACCTTGAAAGACCACCGGAAGAAAGATGGCACGTGTCCGGGGATACAACTTCGCATAAATACAAACTCTCCAACGCTCATATTCTCTCCTGCAGAAAGCAAAGTCAAGTTCGGAGCAGCGGCGAAAGTGTTCGGCTGAACTATGGATGCTTGGACTGGAGCCCAAGGACGAAAGCTAATGACATAGGCATTGTCAAGAAAGTCGATGAGGTTTGATTCAGATTTTGGGCGCTTATTTAACCATCGCAGTATTCTGGATCCACCGCAAGACTCAGGAAGTGAAGCCGACGGTTTGGGAGCATATTTTGCGAAATGCTCCCACAACCATGTTTGGAGAAAAGCGAGGTGAACATACGAGTCCACTTTCATATAACCATTTGAAGCGTACATGTCCGCGATCAGATGATCCAAATGGGTGTACAAAGAACCAAGAAACAAGCTACCAATAGGAAGAATGACGCCTTTCGCCAATTTGATGGCAAATTTAATGAGCTCCTGTCTTATCTCCTTCTTACCATAGCCGTCATCAAAAATATCTCTAGACAGCCACAGAGCTAAAAATGCAGCAACATGGAGTGTATCATCTAGCACTAGATCCGACTCTGGCTCATCAGGGAACCACTCAGAAACCCGCCGGCTATAGAAGCACTTCGTCTCGTAATCCTTCCGAGCATATCCTTTTGACTTCTCGATAAGAGTGGCACGCATTTCTTCTTCATCGTCGGACAACGTGATATCAAGATTCCATGTTATGGGAAGGTTCAGCAAGATGTCTACACTCACTAAAGAGATGGTCATTTCACCCCACCTATATATGGCTGTGTGAGTATCCGGACACCATCTGGAGATAAAAGCGATCAAGCCCGGTATATCTTTCCTAATTTGAAGTGTTGTAGAAGCCATGATAACATCGATGATTTGCACCTTGGTCAAATTGGCCCTCACACAGTCTTGACTTATCTTGAATTGCATCTATTTATCAAAAGAACGCAATGGATTCTGACAGATTTCGAAGTCAATGGGAGAAATAAGATACTCTTTCCTCTGAAGGCAAAACCGCACTACACGCCCCGGTCGAGCTGAATGGACCTCTCATTCATTTTCTAAACCGGTCAGAAGGATTGCCACATACTTGGGATGGGTTTTCCTAAGCGAAAAAGACTTTGTAAAAAATTCATCATCTGTGTTCGGCTTGGAGTTGTTAGCACTTCTCGATGTGGCGACAGAAATGTTTTTAGGTGACATCTTAACAAAATTTCTTATACTATTCCCACTTTCGAGGTAACTGCAACAAAGCAAGACAAGAGTTACTACTTTGAAGAAAAAACATGCATGGAGATTTTGTCAGGATCTGGGTACAATAATCAAGAGCCAACAACGAATTTCCTATGAAGAAGTTTTCCTTGGCCACATGTCATGGTACTCATGGCCAAAGAATAGGGACTGATGCTTGCTTGACGGGATATGTGTGTTGCCGCGAAAAAAAAAAATGCTCTTGGCCGAAACCATTCAACACCACGGGAGCCATGCTCTCGGCCAAATAATGCCTTGCCGCGGGAGTTTCACTCATGAACAAAGGAAACCCTAACAACTAGGTTATATGGAAGGAGCGAATATAGTTATCCGCGCTCAAACAATTACCTAGCATGTTAATTGGTTTCGTTGCTATTCACGTTATAGCTAACCCTAATATAATATCGCTTTGCGCGAAGAGGAGTTATTCATATCAAAAATATTTTGTGGAAGTCACGCCTATGGCTAGGGTTTACACCAAAACAGAAGAACAAAGAAGGAACGCTGTAATACATACTTGAAATATGCTCGCCCATTGTGTTTCTACTGCTTTGCCGCTAGCTCCAAGCTGTGAGAACAAAATCAATGCTACGAGATTAAGAGGACGGGTAGCACCTTTTATAGGCACAACACTTTTGGGAGTTTGAATGGAGGAAGGCTTCCTACTTGGGTTATACACTGAAAGAGGCAGCCGGACCCGCGCTGTCAAAGCTCTGTGGCGCCAACATGCCGCGGCCAAGCTAGCGCCATCAGTACGCGTCCCAAGCCGACGCTCCATAGCTCCATCTTCACCGCTCCACGACCAAGCCAGCAGCGCCAACGGCTCCAAGGTCAAGCCAAGCCAATCCAGCAGCGCCAACGGCTCCGCGCCCCAGCCAGCACCGACAGCTTGTATCCTCCCAGCACTAGCCTCTCTGCTCGATAGCCGATGCACATGTGTCCATCTCAGCGCTAACTTTTCCACTCCTGACAAGTGTCATCCGCAGCCCAAGCCAACTCCAATCGCGTCCTATCCAATGCCCTAGCCAGCACCGCCATGAACCATTCCTTAACCAGTAGCCAAAGATGCAGCACTAATTTATGCAAAAGCCGCCAACACAAGGATCACGGATTCCTCATGCCTTCCACCAAAGGTTAGTTGAATTTCCTTGGCAATCCCTTCACGTCTTGCTCTTTCGATTTTACTCTTGTCTGTCACCATCTTATGCTTACCCCACAACAATGCCACTGTTACGTGCTAAGCAAGGGACTTAATGTTGATGGTGGTTTTTAGCTTAGGGTTAAAATCGTAAAAACTTTGCACCTGACGTCACTCTGCAAGAAAATGGTGCCGTGAGTGCTAACCTCTCCACCGGCATATTTATTGAGCCATTCAATATATTTATATGAAATTTATCCAGACTGGTGAATGTAGCAACCATCCTAAATACTCTGTAAATTTCGGCACCTCGCCAATACAAGACTCACTGAGTACTTTCTTGTGCTATGTTCCCATGCAGAACCCTTAAATCGGTATGCATGAAGGATTTATGTTCACTCGCAACCGAGTAGCATGAACCTACAAGTACCAAAGTTAAGTCCATCGCACGAAATGCTCAGACGGAAGGCACACTGCATTCTGTAGATAAGGATTTTTGTGGCAGCATACAAAATCCAGCCAATTATTGTGATAACTCACAAAAAGCTCATAAACCCGACTAATTTGTAAAATTAAGGTTTCGCGCTCCATGCAGTACACTAGACCCCATTGGTCGAAAAACTATTCTTAGCCAAACTAGGCGATTAAATCGGCCACAGTGCACTGGAAGTGTGGCCACGCCCTAGCTTGCCGGCCCCACTTCCCATCGACCAATCAGGTCGCTTTAAATCTGCCACACTCACACAGAAGTGTAGCCACGCCCATGCCTGGTCGGCCTTCTTACATTAACCAAACCAGGTTACTTTAAACTTACCACAGTGTTGAAGAGAAGGAAACCGCGCCAGATGGCCGCAAAGCCAATTGGCTTCCCAAAAACGCACCAACATGCCAAGAAGCATGCCAAACATGCCAAACGCACATACCAGGGACACATTCCAGATGCACATGCCAAACGCGCCAAACATGGGCACTCACCCCATGCGATGTGCCATATAGGCTAATTAGGGTTTCGACAAGCTAAACCCTAATTTAGGCAAGATTTCCACACCAACGTGCTAAAATTTCAGTGACTATGGCTACGAGCGCAACCACGCCGAAGGCGTGCAAGAGCCATACCAGCTATGCTGCAATTCCGCTAGCGCAAGTTAAAGGCGCCACTGCCAATTAAAGGTAGCCATGATCGACGACTACCTTTCCTCCTGAGATGCAATCTCAGCCATCCAAGTTCGCCACCAAACTAACATGCTTGTGGCAACTTTCTGAGCGACCATGCCGCCAAACCCTAAACTTTAGCCGCGGCATCAAACCCTAAATTGGCCACGGTGCCAAGCCCTGACCTTGGTGTTGATGGTGGATTTTCATTTAAGGTTAAAATTGTAAAAGCCAGAAAATTATGCGCTGACATCTTGTAAAAGATAAGGCCATCGATAAGTGTTGGATACTCCCTCACTTAATTCAACTAGAATGGAGCATGTGGCAACAATCCCATTTTATGAATACACGAAATTCATCCAGGTTGGAGCATGTAGCAACAATCCCATATACCCTGTGAATTTCTAGCATTATTAATTAATGCGCAATCAGCCTTGTATTTCAATTCCATCACCCTGTACTCATTATTGGCCTATCGCGTTCATACCAAGCATGACGAAAACCTAAATTAGGGTTTGCGAAAGTGTTACCATCCATCTTACAGAGCAACACGAACCTCCAAGCATTATAATGAAACCATGTTTTGACATCACGAAATACCCGATTAGATTAAAGCATGTGACTCTGACCACTGGGACCCATGTGTTATACTAGCACTCTAGATCCCAAACCACAACCGAGCATCCGATTTTGGATGGCTCGGTTTGGATCGATGGGATATTTAGGTATAGGCGTAAACACCCGGCTACCACCTTCACATAGAAACATGATGATGATGAAAACTCCTTCTTAAATACCGCATCTCTCTCTCTCATCCAACTCATCACAAGCATGATTTGATGAAGGTTTATGTGCAACAAAGAAAAGAAAATAGGATGAGAATTAATAAAATTTATAAAATCAAGACAATACAATTGTGAAAAAATTGAGTATTAAAGTCCATCACCCCAAAAAAATCAAAATATATTGTAGTTTATTTTTGCTACCACCATGGTAAAGAAGAATGGAATACCCATCAACATCCGCCGACCGAAGATTGAAGACGTGATGAGTGCCAAATAGTGCATATTTATACACCTTTTTATTGGCATTTTACTCATCTTTTGCTTAGAAATCGAGACCTATTATCCCTTGAGGACAAGTAAAATTCTTTGTTTTCCTTGTTTTCAAGAATAAATATTTGTATTAATTAATTTTGTATTTTTAGGTAATAAATAAAACTCGGAGAATCTTGAGGAGCCAAAAGAGCGAAGAATTTGAGTCAAGTGCCCAAGGAGCAGAAAGTCGAAGCTCATGCGCGCCTCACAGCTTGCAACCCAACAAGTAGCAACTTATCTACAAGACTTGGGCTTGAGCTAGACCCGATCCGCGACCCGGATCCGAGCCCGTCTCTTCTGAGACGTTGAGATTTCTTTCTCCCTCATCCAACGGTCGCTGCCTCCACGTGCATCGAAGATCGCTGCTCCCGTGCAACACCAGATCACACCAAAACCGTCTACATCCCTGAGCCGTTCAGATTTCACTCCTATGCATCCTACGCTCGCTAGGCCAGTCCCATCAACTCCCGCTGTACCTGCTCAACACCGAAGCATCCAACACCCTATACCCTAATCGACCTACCCATTTTCTCTCCATCCTTCTCTTTCTTCTCTGTTGCAGAGCTCTGCAAACCCATCTCCCCGACACAGAGCAGAGCTCTGCAAAACCCTCACCACCACCATCTCCTCTTCTATCACCATCACCACCACTGACACCAGAGCCAACTACCACCCTATTCCGCCACACCCAAGTGGTGTTTATCTCTAAAATAGCTTCTCAAAACCCTAGAAGCTATGTTAAAGATAAACAAGACTAGGGTTCTCTCATAAATCAATCAAGGGAGTCAGAGAAGCATGAGTAGAGCCAACAACCAAGGCGAATCAGAGTATGGGTTGAATTATTTTTCAATTAATTTTTAAAGAATTAGGGTTTGCTGTTTTGGGGGAATCAATTGCATGTATAAATAGAACCAAAGGGGGTTGATAGAAAGCACGCCTGGATTAGCCAGAGCAGTCATTTAGCTTTAATTTGGTTTAATTTTGTTCTTGTTGTTTTAGATGTTTTAATTCAAAGTGCTAGGGTTTGAGATGAAACCCTAGCTTATCACTGTATTTTTCTTCATGAACTGTTCTTGATTGCTTAACTATTTTCAAGATAGGATTTAATCTCAAAGATGTCACACTTTGCTCTCACAAAGTGTATACCAATACCATGGATGCAATGTAGTTGGATTATCCCCGTGATGACTATGCTACAACTCAAGCTCAATTAGACTAATGTTTATCTACAGATTAATTGTGCTTTAGTCGAACAGCTTAATACTTAGGATAAATACCTTAGTTGTGGTTAAAATTATCGGTTGGAGAAACATCTTAGACATAAGGCAGACTCGACACCTCTCCTTAGTCATGTCATAAGAACAAGAGTAATATCATGAGTTGAAGACACAGTGTAGGTTAGTTGTGGATTTGCAGCCCTAGTATCACACTTCTATCACTGTTTTATACCTTAGTTTAGGTTCACTTCATTACATCCTAGCCGTATCGGCACAAATCCATTGAGTTACAATTCCTTACTTGAATTCAGCTAGAGCAAGCCTTAGATCACACTTTAAGCACACCCATTTCTCCGTGGATCGACCCGTACTTGCCGCGTCTCCGATAGACGCCGTGCACTTGCGGTATTACAAGTAGGTCATAAATTAAACACATTCCGAGGCCTACCAAGTTTTTGGCGCCGTTGACGGGGACTTGGCGAGTGCCCTGTTGATTGTTGGCTGCCTTTACTGAACTTCAATTACCTATGTACATAATTTAGCCATCTCATAACTGCCATCTATTGCATTATAGCCATCTCATCGTGTTTAGCTGCCTTCCATTGTTAATTTTAGCCAAGCATCTGTAACTTAGCTGCATTTTCATAGCCCATATTTTTGTAGCTTTAACAAGCTATAGCATCTTGCATCTTACTGTCACTAGTAACTGTCAGTTCCTTGTCAATCCAAAATGTTCTCAGTCCATCTTTGTTGTAGCCTGCACACTTCTGAGAACTGATATTTCTTTCCTGAGTAAACAGGTACCTAGTCAGGCGTCTTCTTCTGCTTTGTGCAAGTTGTTAAGCTGAGCCAACCCAGGGAAAGGCAGGAAGCAGAAAAACACAGCCATTGTGGCTAAACCGGTTGGTCGTTCTCAATTTTTGTTACATTCTATACCTGCATGATCTGTGTGCAAGTACAACCCTGACTGCATGCTTGTTAGTTAGCCAACCTGTGTTGGATACCAAGATTGGTTCACCTGATAGGCTAGATACTTTGCAATATCTAGGGTTTGCACATATAAATTTGCGATAACTGAGCACAACTCTCCCCTGTTGAGCCAAAACCACCCGAGCATGTTGTAAACTACTACCCTCCTCGTTCATTTACTGTTGAATCTGCTGACCCAGTGAACATTGGATGTTGTGAATAAAATACTATGCTCACATGAGTGCCTTGGTTTTGTGTTAACCATGCTTGTTTTTGTATAATCTCTGACTCTGCACCTTGACCTTGAGCTGCATCTTAATTGTGCTTGTATGCTCCCTGAGCTTGTGCTCATTAACCATTGCAAAAATCCATCAACCCTGAGCACAGCTCCAGCCCCTGCAGCTGTAGATCTTGAGTGCAACCTGGTTAGCCTAGGTTAGCTGTAGCCTAAGCATAACCCTGAGCATAACCCAATTGCTACTTTACCTGTGCTGTGATTCATCTGTGCCTAAACTCCCCCTGCATAAGCTTCTCATTTGTCGCGCATATAATCTCAAATAAATCGAGCCCCCGTCTTGGAGCACTTAACTTCCATCCCCTGCAGCTGTGAGTTAGGGCTTGGATAGTCAGGTTAGCTCTGCAAACAAGTGTGCAAACCCCCAGCTCGGAACTAACTTCAATTTGCCGTGTGCCCATACTTCTTGTCTTTTCTCTCGTGTGTTAATTGGTCAACTTTTTATCTTTTCTCTGTGCCCATAACTTCAATTTGCCCTGAGCTCCAGCCCCTGCAGCTGTCGAGCCTCAGCTGCAACCTAGCTAAACAAGTTAGCCTTAGCCATAGTGACATCAATCGGGCAAGTTACACCAACCTTTGCCCATCTTGATCTGTTAAGCTTGCAAGCCCATTGATACCCGAGCTCAGCCTCTGTCTCATTACTCTTCACACCGCTAGCTCGATATGTACAAAGCAGATGAAACTGTGCTAAAACATCTTATAGAGTTGAGCTTAAACTTTATCAGCCGAGCTTTGAGAGCCTGCCAACCTAAGCCGAGCCGAATTGCCTTTAGCCGCTGTGCATCTTATTTCCTTGGGATTTGCCCAACTGTCTTTGTCTTTGTTCAATCAGTGCATCCGTGTAATTTCAATAGCCGGCACTTGCTAAGCCATCACCCTCGTCAACCCCGTGCCTTTGCATTTCTTGTGCTGTTAAGCCTGCATATTTGTGTAACCTGTTAAGCCAACCTGTTGACACCCTGAGCATGCTCTTTTGTATCTGTGTAACCCTGTTGAATTAGTCACCCTGCCATCTTGCTAGCTGAGAAACCATGACTTGAGCATAGCCTAGACTTGCCCTGTATTCAACTCCAGCCTCTGCAGCTGTGAGTGTGAGCTACCAACCTGTGTATAGCCTGACCTGCATAAACTGAACTCATCACCACATAATCTGGGTTGTGCAACCAACTAGGCTAGGAAATCAACCTGTGCATAAGCTGCTCTGTGAACCTTACTTGAGCTGTGTTCTTCTTGCTCCATCTGATTTTGTGTTGTGCTGTGACTAACCTGAGCACAAACCAACCTAGGCTTTGAAATTAACCTGAGCTGTGCATCCTCACTGGGCTGCTTATAACTAAGCCCACAGTTCAACCGAAATGTGCAAATTTCACAACCCGGGCCGATCATGTCAAGCCCACACTACCCGGGCTTAAACCAATCTGAGCCCATAGTCTGCTGGGCTGTTTAAAAACCAAACTGGTCTGCACAAAATAGCTAAGCCCATTTCAGCTGTCCACTGCTGGGCTGCAAGCAACCCGAAGCCCACACTACCTGGGCTGTTAACCAGCTAAATTCTCTGGGCTCAACTCACTTCTGGGCTGTGCACAAAACAGAGCCCACAGTTCCACTGGGCTGTACTTTCCCAACAAACCAAATCCTACAAAAACCAAAATCAATCCCAACAAAACCAAACCAGCCCACACAAACCAAATCCTAATAAACCAAATTCCCACATAAACCAAAGCCCATTTTCATGTTATATTTGTTAATGTTTGTACATATTTTCTATTGGGTTGACCCTCAACTCTTTAGACTGTTAGTAAATTTTTGTATATAATCCAGTAGGACTTGTTAAAATTTTCTTTTCTTGAATCGGTTGAGTCTTCTTGTGCATATATTGTGCTAATCCGATATGATCTCTGTTGAGAATATTGGATTCTAGCCTTGAATAAAGAAGCTCAACCTTGCTCCCCGCCGACATCCCAGAATCTCTTCCCTTTTGTCTTATCAAAGATAGTTCTCTCGGTATGTGACTGTTTAAAATTTTTCTATATGTCGACACATTGAGGACAATGTTTGATTTAGGTTTGGGGGTGCATTTGCATTTAGAGTTTTGAATTTTTTATTTTTTATCTTTTAATTTTACAAAAAAAAAAAAAAAAAAAAAAAACTTTTTGTAAAAACCTCCAACTTTTAGAGATTTTAGAGTCACTAGCATGCGTCTGGCTATGTTTACATAGAGAATCAACCGAAATAACAGAAGTTAGAAGTTACCGGAGAACACAATCGGGTTTCTTAGTTGATTAGAGCGTTAAAGTTGGATTTAACCATACCGGAGAGCGAATTAGGTGTTGTTTAGATATTCGGTAGTAGAATTGTGATCACCCATAGTGGAGACTACCCATTTTACATCAAGTGAGGCACCAACCTTCAATTTTTTGCAACTTTCTAGAAAATCTGTTAGAGTGTGTGTCATCGTACATAAATTTCGGGTAGGAATGGTGAGCTACCCAACTTCGCACCATTTTCAGCACTACTTTTGATCTCTTGAGTGCTAGTTTTTGTCAATCATGAGGGTGACGTCTAAAGATGAAAACTCCTTCTAAATACCGATTTGCGCTAGCATCTCTCTCTCTCAATCAGCAAGACCCATAGAAACACATCATCGTTAGCAAACAGAGCATCATCAGAATATGGAAAGAAAAATTGATATAGTCCAAGGTTTATGTGCAACAAAGAAAAGAAAATAGGATGAGAATTAATAAAATTTATAAAATCAAGACAATACAAGTTGTGAAAAAATTGAGTATTAAAGTCCTTTGTCCATGGAGTTAGTTGTTTCATTATTTGTATTTTTATTTTCACTTTTTGTGAACTAAAAAAAAAAAAAAATCAAAAAAATCAAAATATATTGTAGTTTATTTTTGCTACCACCATGGTAAAGAAGAATTTAAAAAGAAAAATCCAAACAACAAGGAATTTGAGTAGAAAAGTTAAAAATTGTCAAGTTTTGTGAAGTTTAGAAGTTCGTCATCAACATCTGAAGACCGAAGACCGAAGATTGAAGACGTTTCTATGGTTCTTATGAGAGAGTGATATTAATTGCCGATCGGGTGAGAAGTGAGTGAGTACTCTCACCCCTTGCTAATGGTTGATTTCCTTTCTTAGAGATCATCAGAAAAAAAGATTCTTTTTGTCCACACTTCTGTGGAGTCTCCATATTTTATTTCGGAAGGTTATCCTTCTTACCTACAACGTGTGCAGGATTTCTCTCTTATTTCCTGCCTGCACACATGAGAGACTAAAAAAGCGATCTTTTTGAGTGCAATTATCATAAAACCCTAATGGTGAGGCGGAGTTGAGACTTATGAACACAATCGAATCCGAATTCTTTCATATGGTATGGTTACTTCTCGCTCAACACTTAAGGATGAGAATGCGTTCTTTGATAGTTCCAACTTCTGTTACTAGCATGCAAAAACTCTATGTCCTCATAGCTCCTTGGAGGTTTGAGACTCTTTTACACTCTGAAGTTGGAGAAGGTTTTGTTGGTACACCTCTGGTAAACCCTCACGAGACTACAACTCGTCCACTAGGGACACCTAGGGGTTTAAAGGCTTAGTGCATACGCTAAATGCATTCGAGAGACCTGCGACAGGGGTATAGTTAGGATTTCTTAATTTCTGTTTCACTTGAGGACAAGTAAAATTCAGGTTTGGGGGTATTTGATGAGTGCCAAATAGTGCATATTTATACACCTTTTATTGGCATTTTACTCATCTTTTGCGCTTAGAAATCAGATATTATCCCAGATTCTGTGTTTTCCTTGTTTTCAAGAATAAATATTTGTATTAATTAATTTTGTGTTTTTAGGTAATAAATAAAGCTCGGAGAATCTGAGGAGCCAAAAGAGCGAAGAATTGGAGTCAAGTGCCCAAGGAGCAGAAAGCCGCAACCCAACAAGTAGCAACTTATCTACAAGACTTGGGCTTGAGCTAGACCCGATCCGCGACCCGGATCCGAGCCCGTCTCTTCTGAGACGTTGAGATTTCTTTCTCCCTCATCCAACGGTCGCTGCCTCCACGTGCATCGAAGATCGCTGCTCCCGTGCAACACCAGATCACACCAAAACCGTCTACATCCCTGAGCCGTTCAGATTTCACTCCTATGCATCCTACGCTCGCTAGGCCAGTCCCATCAACTCCCGCTGTACCTGCTCAACACCGAAGCATCCAACACCCTATACCCTAATCGACCTACCCATTTTCTCTCCATCCTTCTCTTTCTTCTCTCGCAGCAGCTCGCAAACCCATCTCCCGACACAGAGCGTAGCTCGCAAAACCCTCACCACCACCATCTCCTCTTCTATCACCATCACCACCACTGACACCAGAGCCAACTACCACCCTATTCCGCCACACCCAAGTGGTGTTTATCTCTAAAATAGCTTCTCAAAACCCTAGAAGCTATGTTAAAGATAAACAAGACTAGGGTTCTCTCATAAATCAATCAAGGGAGTCAGAGAAGCATGAGTAGAGCCAACAACCAAGGCGAATCAGAGTATGGGTTGAATTATTTTTCAATTAATTTTTAAAGAATTAGGGTTTGCTGTTTTGGGGGAATCAATTGCATGTATAAATAGAACCAAAGGGGGTTGATAGAAAGCACGCCTGGATTAGCCAGAGCAGTCATTTAGCTTTAATTTGGTTTAATTTTGTTCTTGTTGTTTTAGATGTTTTAATTCAAAGTGCTAGGGTTTGAGATGAAACCCTAGCTTATCACTGTGTTTTTCTTCATGAACTGTTCTTGATTGCTTAACTATTTTCAAGATAGGATTTAATCTCAAAGATGTCACACTTTGCTCTCACAAAGTGTATACCAATACCATGGATGCACCGTAGTTGGATTATCCCCGTGATGACTATGCTACAACTCAAGCTCAATTAGACTAATGTTTATCTACAGATTAATTGTGCTTTAGTCGACAGATTAATACTTAGGATAAATACCTTAGTTTTGATTAAAATTATCGCTTGGAGAAACATCTTAGACATAAAGCGTACTCGACACCTCTCCCTTAGTCATCATAAGAACAAGAGTAATATCATGAGTTGAAGACACAGTGTAGGTTAGTTGTGGATTTGCAGCCCTAGTATCACACTTCTATCACTGTTTTATACCTTAGTTTAGGTTCACTTCATTACATCCTAGCCGTATCGGCACAAATCCATTGAGTTACAATTCCTTACTTGAATTCAGCTAGAGCAAGCCTTAGATCACACTTTAAGCACACCCATTTCTCTGTGGATCGACCCGTACTTGCCGCGTCTCCGATAGACGCCGTGCACTTGCGGTATTACAAGTAGGTCATAAATTAAACACATTCCGAGGCCTACCACCCCGCATGGTCGGCCATTGGCCTAGCTTGCCAAAAAACGTTCATACCAAGCAGTATGGACAGAAAACCCTAAATTAGGGTTTGCGGCATATTACATGTGTCGCAAAACAGTCTCAACCATCCATCTTCGCAGGTATAGATGGAGGGTGTAGATGTAAACTCAAAGGGCCCAGAGCATGTCAACACAATCACCGAGGGCCCGCCTACACACTTGACCAACCGGTCAAGACCAACCATGCTTGGTCGTAACAAATTTGTGCGCCCAAACAAGGGGTGACGCACGGCTTTGAAATCCGCAAATTAGGGTTTTGAGCATCACGAGCGTCTATCTTCTCCTAAGACGAATGGAGGGTCCAAGATTAGATTAAGCAGTCCTGTCATACCAAAGATGACCACCGTGGACTCATCTATTCCCTCACCCGATCGGCCAAGGCATATCATGCCTGTCTAATTCAAAACGCACGCCCAAACTAGAGTGGTCACACCTCCCAAAACCACAAACTGATCTCGACCGCTCAACTTCGCCGGACGATTTGGATGGCTCGATCACGTTTTTATGGGATATTCAGGTATAGGCATAAACACCAGCCTACCACCTTCACACCAGGCCAATCGGCCAAGACCGACCAAGATTGGTCGTCTTGGAATGTGTGCCTAAAGTGGGCAAGACGTGCGGCACTGGTTTCCTGTCGCAAATCGATCTCGACCACTCAACTTCACCGGATGAATTGAGTGACCCAGATCATACTTTCGTGAGGTAATGGGGTATAGGCGCCTACACCATCATGCCGTTTACACGCATGTATGGTCGGCCCCGGCCAAAGTTGTATCCCATGCTTAGTTTCGACCAAGTCAAGAGTGATGCCTGCGCACCTCTTCAAAACCCTAATTTCATTAACGGTCGCAGATGTGTGTCTCAAAGATCATCTCATCCGTCCAACTTCACCAGCTTGGTTATACAACCCTGGTCAGGAGTTAGTTGGTCAGTGAGGCGTCATTACCCATCACTTTACCACACCATGATGCAGTACCTGCATAAAATACACACGATACTTCACAAGTATCAACTTCCTAAATAACACAGTTATTCAAATTAGCATTACATGCTACCTATCGTGGATCCACGATCCACACGTTCCAGGACATCAATCATGTCACAAACTGGGGGATACATACTGGGGTATTGGTCTGGCGGTTTACAACGTGCAGCGTGCAACGCGCCATCACAAGAACGTGTTAGGAAGTCATGGACGGTAAGAGATGAACAGGAGAAGTGGGCAAGACTAGTCGTGTGGCACCGACGCACAACTCCACTACTCTATCACTCCACTTCCTCCACTTCCCACGAGAGACGTGAATAATGCTCAATGACTTGTATAAATAGGTTCTCCGCCCTATTTCAAAAATAATGGAAAAACAACAGAGGCAAGTGTTAATACAAAAACGTATTCCAACACCTAGAGCCTGCTTACATCAATCGTAAGCCTGCTCATCTTTCTGTTACAAGTCATTCATAGCCAACACCTTCACAATCTCAACACCTTCTTCGCTTCCCTACCTAAGATCAACCCCATCTCTTTCACTTTGTGACCGAAACAAGTCTGGAACGGCCAGTTCTTGGTTTAGGCCGGACTTGCATAGATTGACTTCCGAATCTACAAGCACTCACCGAAGCAAAGGCATTTGTTTAGGGTTTAGATTCATTCCTCATCCACACACCCCAAATTACCAAATTCAACAGGAGTATTTTTCACCCATAAACAATTGGCGACCACAGTGGGAGGTTGATCTCTCGGTTGCAAAAAATTGAATTCTCAATTTTTCGGTTTTCATCTCACGATGTATCCTCACTCGGAGACCACGGGTGGTTCAGATATCATGGGAAGTGTAGCTAGAATGCTGGAGGATGTCTTGGCAAATCAAGTCGGTATCACTAGAAGACAGAGCGAGACATTCCGCCTTTTGAATGATATAACAAATAATTACAAGAAGGGTCGGCAGGCATCTACTCAAACAGTGCAAGAAACGATGGATCCTTAGTCAGGAGTCACACCTTTACCAGTGGAGATGCAGAAAGAGCGCGTAATCACAGGGGATTCAGGAGAGACGAACAACATGGTCTAGCCGACAATGAAGACTCGAGGCAACTCCACAGAGGAAAAGACTTGTCCGGGGTACCACAACGTCTACCGGATAAAGAAATGGAGCCTGCAGCTTACGGATCCCTGCTGGAAGATTTATATCTCAAGACCCTTGTCGAATCCCTGAAGACTGTTCAATCCGCATCGACCTTTCAACTAAGTGAAGAAATGCTTGAGGAAGGAGAGATCGATCAAGGAACACGTGAGTACAGAGGATGGGAACGTTCAATTCGATCACTCAAGAAAGTGATATTACAACACCTCCCATCACCGAGCCGTGAGCAGCCGTAAATCCCGGCATCTCATCAAGTGTAACACCTCTGGTAGTCACCAGAGCAACAACTTTCACTCCTTCATCAGGACGAGGAGCCGGAGGGACGAGAGGAGGACCATCCCCCATTACCATTGCATACTTGATGGAAAAGCAGGAAGTTCTTGCTAAGACTCAAACGGATATGGCCGCAACTCAGAAAGAGGTACTCACTTTTCTTAAGACATTAACTAATCGATTTCCACAAGAGACGTGACAGCCCCTGGAGCAAAAAAGGAACGCATTCAATGCACCGGAGAAGGTACTTCAGCGGCGCGTTCCTCCATGAACCTGATCAAAGAAGCGACATCAGATATGAGCGGTCATGTCATGGAGACTCCTACACTGGGGACTGATCCTCACAACGATCCTAAGTCAATAAGTTTCACCATGAACCAGAGGCCGGTAGATGGGGAAGCGGTTTCTCTAGTGGAAAGTTTATGCGAACTTTCACACCTCTCGAAGAATCAGCACGCAGGGACATTTTGCTGCAATCAACCAGAAGAATGTCACGACCGTGCCCTACATATCACCGCACGCATCAAGGATTCAGAGTTCAAGACATCCCTTATCGACACAGGAGCGTCTTCGAATGTGATTACTCTCAAGACTCTCGTGACATCCAAGGTTCTCCAAGGCAAGGTCGTACGAAGCCTACCACAGTGATTTGGACTTCGAGGGAAACCAAACCAAAGACATACGGAGAAGCTTCGCGGAAAGAATCAGACAAGTTCATTGCATCCCACTCCCCACGTGGGCGTCAATTCAGGAAGAAGACCGGCTTGCATCATTGAGGGCTAGTACCCATGATGCATCTTTGCTGACGAAGCATTCTTCTCCATCCCGTGAAGCCACGACCCACGTTCACACGAAGAGGGAGCGAACTTTTATGGCGAGTCGTGACTAGAAAAGGAAAACGGTATACCGACACTGCCATTATCAATTAGCAGGGGTGACTGTTACCCGGTCTCTCCACCTAATGGAATGCTACAACGGCAACGAACCACAAGAGCAAGTGCTAGATGCTCCACAACAACTGCAAGAGGGCACCAACTCCACAACTGATGAGATTGAAATCGTTGGGGAATCTCCTAGGCTTATCTCCATCAGCTCAACCTTGAGTAGGGATAAACGCACGAAGCTCGTGGAACTTCTCAAAGAGTACCAAGACATATTCGCTTGGAGATATGAAGAAATGCCGGATTTAGATGAAAATTGGTCACCCATCATCTACATGTCATACCTGGATCCAAGTCGGTTAAATAGTTGTAGTTAAGATCAAAAATGCATAGACTTCGAGACTTGAACAGTCTTTGCTCTAAAAACGATCCTCCTTTACCTAACATCGACATGTTAGTAGATTCAACCAAATGACACGGCATGTTCTCCTCCATGGATGGATGTAGCGGCTACACCGGATGAGGATGTACGAGCATGATGCAAGTAAGATAGCTTTTCGAACTCCTCTCGGAAATTTTTATTATACCATACCGCCATTTGGTTTAAAGAATACGGTGCAACATATCAACGCTCTATGACGGCAATCTTCCACTGGAGCCGATACCTCAAGGGAGCAGCCTCAAGAAGATAACGATGTCCAGGCGTCATATCGAGCAAAATCCGGGCGAGTCACTTTATCAGACAGTGGTACATGTCTATCATGCTATGTTGGAGAATCCGCGCTTTTGGTCATCCTCTGGAGCTGTTGAACGCTCATCTACAACAACATATGCCATGATAGAAAGAAACAGACCTGCCGGTAATGAAGAGCCTCATAATGTTTGTAGGGGGCATATATCTCACCAACAGGCGATACAACCTTCAGCCTTCTGTAAGCAGTTCCCTGAAGCATCAAGAGGAAAACCACCGAGATACAACATCCTGCGCGTCCATAAACTCCAACTCCAGTACCACATGCACGACTCCCACAATGATGAAACAATGTCCAAGATATTCCATATCTGGCTCGACAACAACCACTACGAACAAACCATGTAAACCACGCTTGGGGACCGAGGCTCAGATGAAGTTCCTTCACCGTCAGTCAAGGAATTCTTCAACATGAGAGAGATGGTCAGTCAAGAAGCATGGAATTCGCAAGGGTAAATCGAACTGAAGAGGGAAACACTTCAATGCTCCCTCTAGCAAAAGCTGCTTCAATGGTTTATTCAAGAGCCGCCTCAACACTCTCTCCGGGACCCACGTTCGCTTCAGAATCCTGCTTCAACACTCTCTCAAGGATCCACCTCAACGTTCGCACCAGAAGCCACTTTAACATCCTCTCGAGTCGTTTCAACACTCAAGCTACATCAATAATCTGCGTTCTGGTCAAGTTATCTTTGATGTACTCATTGCTCAACATACGTCTCATCCATCCTTCATGAGGACCCAGCGGAGCATGAAAAACCATGAAGTCGATAGGAGGAGGGTTATCCTGTGGAACGGATATTTTCATATAGTTAAAAGGGCGCGATGAACAACTCACCATCAATGTTCGGCATATCTTTGAAGCTTTCAACACCTCTTGGCTTGACACCAGCATTATCCCCAGAAGACATCTCAACAGGAGTTCTTTTCTTCATTCTACAATAAAAGACAGGAGCAGTACTTGTATAAAAACGCGTGAGATGTGTAGTCACACACGACAGAACACACATTCACTTTGGAGTACACAAGGCTGGTATTGGGTCCAAGACCGGTATTGATCAAGTCACAAGTCCGGTGTTGATCAAGTCTCAAGACCGGTATTGATCAAGTCACAGGTATCACTCAAGTTTCAAGTCCGGTGTTGATCGAGTCACAAGTCCGGTATTGCTCAAGCTTCAAGTCCGGTATTTATCAAGTGACGAGTCCGGTATTCCTCAAGCTTCAAGTCTGGTATTGCTCAAGCTTCAAGTCTGGTATTGATCAAGTCACAAGTCCGGTATTGCTTAAGTTTCAAGACCGGCATTGGTCAAGGGCACGAGGCTGGTATAAAGGTGACATTCAGTCAGGCATACACGATATGGGACCCACGTTAAATCAAGCATATATGGCGGGACCATATTTATTTGCACAACACGGTTCTCTTATGTCATGGGAATCATGTTCACGAAATTCAAGCCCACGTTCGATCAAACAGGCGCAGAGCCCCACGAACGAAGCGGCGCAGAGTCCGTCGATTAGGCACAACCCCACGATCGAGCGAAGCAAAAAGCAATAGCCCCTCGACCTAATCAGGCATAACAAGGTCGATCTGGCAAGACCGACATTCAAACGGAGCAAGCACGGAGTGGGCCCTCGACCGAAGCAGACATAGCAAGGTCGACCAAGCAGTAAGACCGGCATCATACTAGGGGAATGCTCTCCTAGATGCCTTTTGAACGTGACATACTCCAAGGACGGGATGACCCGTCTCTCCTGGTAACATCTAACTTTGTCTCATAAGTTTTATCTTTAACTGTCACCATCTTATGCCTACCCCACAATAGTGTAACCATTGTGTGCTAGGCGGGGGACTTAATGTTGATGGTGGATTTTCATTTAAGGTTAAAATTGTAAAAAACGAAAAATTATGCGCCGACATCTTGTAAAAGATAAGGCCATCGATAAGTGTTGGATACTCCTCACTTAATTCACCTAGAATGGAGCATGTGGCAACAATCCCATTCTATGAATACACGAAATTCATCCAGGTTGGAGCATGTAGCAACAATCCCATATACCCTGTGAATTTCTAGCATTATTAATTAATGCGCAATCAGCCTTGTATTTCTGTACTCATTATCAGTGCGGCATGACGACTGAGTGTTACTCTTACAGAGCAACACGAACCTCCAAGCATTATAATGAAACCATGTATGAAATACCCGTACATGCTGACTCTCGGTGTGTTATACTAGCCCGATTGAGCCCCTCTCGGTGTGTTATACTAGCCCGATTGAGCATCCAGACCCGATCGACCGGATATGATCGCAGTCATCCAACTCCACAAGCATGATTGGATGACCCAGATCAATTCCATCACCCCCAAGCGGTATGGAATACCCACCACCGCCGACCCATGCATGGTCGGCCATTGGCCTAGCTTGCCAAAAAACGTTCATACCAAGCAGTATGGACAGAAAACCCTAAATTAGGGTTTGCGGCATATTACATGTGTCGCAAAACAGTCTCAACCATCCATCTTCACAGGTATAGATGGAGGGTGTATATGTAAACTCAAAGGGCCCAGAGCATGTCAACACAATCACCGAGGGCCCGCCTGCACAATTGACCAACCGGTCAAGACCAACCATGCTTGGTCGTAACAAATTCGTGCGCCCAAACAAGGGGTGACGCACGGCTTTGAAATCCAGAATTAGGGTTTTGAGCATCACGAGCGTCCATCTTCTACGGCACGAATGGAGGGTCCAAGATTAGATTAAGCAGGTCCGGTCATACTAGCATGACCACCGTGGACCCATCTATTCCCTCACCCGATCGGCCAAGGAATATCATGCCTGGCTAATTCAAAAAGCACGCCCAAACTAGCGTGGTCACACCTCCCAAAACCACAAACTGATCTCGACCGCTCAACTTCGCCGGACGATTTGGATGGCTCAGATCACGTTTTTATGGGATATTTAGGTATAGGCGTAAACACCAGCCTACCACCTTCACACCAGGCCAATTGGCCAAGACCGACCAAGATTGGTCGTCTTGGAACGTGTGCCTGAAGTGGGCGTGACGTGCGGCTCTTGCGGCACTGGTTTCCTGTCGCAAATCGATCTCGACCACTCAACTTCACCGGATGAATTGAGTGACCAAGATCATACTTTCGTGAGGTAATGGGGTATAGGCGCCTACACCATCATGCCGTCTACACGCATGTATGGTCGGCCTGGCCAAAGTTGTATCCCATGCTTGGTTTCGACCAAGGCAAGAGTGATGCCTACGCACCTCTTCAAAACCCTAATTTCATTAACGATCGCAGATGAGTGTCTCAAAGATCATCTCATCCGTCCAACTTCACCAGACTTGGTTATACAACCTCGGTCGGGAGTTATTTGGTCGGTGAGGCGTCATTACCCATCACTTTACCACACCATGATGCAAACCTGCATAAAATACACACGATACTTCACAAGTATCAACTTCCCGAATAACGCAGTTATTCAAATTAGCATTACATGCTACCTATCGTGTATCCACGATCCACACGTTCCAGACATCAATCATGTCACAAACTGGGGGGATACATATTGGGGTATTGGTCTGGCGGTTTACAGCGTGCAGCGTGCAACGCGCCATCACAAGAACGTGTTAGGAAGTCATGGACGGTAAGAGATGAACATGAGAAGTGGGCAAGACTGGTCGTGTGGCACCGACGCACAATTCCACTACTCTATCACTCCACTTCCTCCACTTCCCACGAGAGACGTGAATAAGGCTCAATGACTTGTATAAATAGGTTCTCCGCCCTATTTCAAAAATAAGGGAAAAACAACAGAGGCAAGTGTTAATACAAAAACGTATTCCAACACCCAGAGCACCGCTTGCATCAATCGTAAGCCTGCTCATCTTTCATTACAAGTCATTCATAGCCAACACCTTCACAATCTCAACACCTTCTTCGCTTCCCTCCCTAAGATCAACCCCATCTCCTTCACTTTGTGACCGAAACAAGTCCGGAACGGCCATTTCTTGGTTTAGGCCGGACTTGCACAGATTGACTTCCGAATCTACAAGCACTCACCGTGCAGTGCATTTGTTTAGGGTTTAGATTCATTCCTCATCCACACACCCCAAATTACCAAATTCAACAGGAGTAGCTTTCACCCATAAACACTTGGCCATGCCGCCAAGCCTTAACTTTAGTCACGGAGTCAAATCTTAAACTTTGGACATGCTACAACACCACGGCCACTGGCATACCACCATGCCACAGCTACTAGCATGCCACCATGCCATAGCTACTAGCATGTCGCTAGGCCACGACCACTGGTATGCCACCATGCCACAGCTACTAGCATGTCGCTATGCCATGGCCACTGGCATGCCACCATACCACAGTGTAGTGCCCCCTAAGCTAGCAGCTGACTAATCCAAGAGATTAGTTAAAATACAGAGGCACTAAGAATCTAAATCATATACTTAAGCATTCAATTAAGAAATCTACTACAAAATTTAACCCATAAACTAGCCCCGCTCAGAAATATATATACAAGAACTTCTCTCAGATGATACATATACAATATTCATTTATTTTGCAAATATAAACAACATAATAAACATAGCAGAAGATAACTAATTAAGGAAGTCAACTCCTCGAAGCTTTCGCTGCGCAACTCTGATCTGTCTCTGAAACTGAAAGTGGGAATGGGTGAGCACATCATCCCTAAAAGGGTTTCCCAGTGGAAATAACATTGAACTTTAAAATAATCTTTGGAAATGATTCGAAAACAATTCTTGTTTTCCCTAAACACTAAAACGCAACCAATTTCGCATAGGTAAACAATCATGTATATGGAACTAACTCCTTCTATATAATAAATAATATGGTGACTCGTCCCGCACCTAGATAATAATATGGTGACTCGTCCCGCACCTAGATAATAATATGGTGACTCATCCCACACTAGTAAATGAAGGAGCAGTACCCTATATACCACAGATGGAAATTCTCATTTCCAAACAATCAAATGGAAATTCTTATTTCCCAAACAATTCATAAAGACAAACAGAGCATTGCAATTCCTTTCCAATCAATGGAAAGATTAAAAGAGATAACAGAACTTTCAGAATATAAAACTAAACAATGCAAGGAAAACACATTCAGACAATGCATGAATTTGTTAAAAATAAACTTTGGTAAAAGAAAACAACAATAATCACAAAAGAGTTAAATATAAATTCCCACCTCTTTTGATGACAAGCCACGTCTACCTCGTGATCCACGATCCACTGGTTCATCCTTTGAATCGATCGATGTTAATATAGACTAACTGTTAATCACACAAGAAGTCTAAGAATCTATCCAAAAGGCTCACACAAGAATCATACAAGTCTTTCTAATAATAATCTAGGCCCATTAACTGTTCTACATCTTTTATTTATCTATCTTTAGCATAGATAAGGTCTACTAATTCAATTACATTAATTCTATAGTCAATTATCTAATCTTATGAACATCTACGACTTTGTAGAAGAAGTCAAAGGCTAATTCGGACCATAAGGGGTCTAATCCATCTAATTAAGAAAGACTAATCCTAAGCCCAAGCCCATGACTCGCGGGCTTACTCCATCCCGGCCCGTTAACAAAAGGTCTGGTCCATTTAAGTCAACTAACAGTCTCTAACGGTCAAATTGACGGTCTAAGGTCAACTAACAGTCAACGGGTCAAATCCTGGTCAAGAGTCAACTGAGTCAAATCGGTCAGGTCCACTGAGTCAAGCCTGGTTAACTCAGTCAGACACATTAAAACAGATTAGCTAAGTCTGAGAATCAAATAGCTAGACAGCTGATAGGTCTGAATCACATAAGCTTGTTGGTTCTGTGAAACTAACAGTTCAAATATTATCTTACAACATTACAACAACACATTGAATCCATCAACACTTCATAACTAAACTGATACTAACACAACTATTGACAGAACTTCACGAGCTAAGGTACAGTTCAATTATTCTTAAATAAACTTCAACTTCAATTACGATTACAAACTAGATTTAC